>JAGFPH010018849.1:5196-15886 GCA_018207615.1 Philaenus spumarius
CGTAATGATGTAGTTCAAAGCGGCCCTTCACAAAAGTAAAAGACCACGATAATCGTAGGCACTTTTTTAGTTTCATTTTAAAGAAAACTAATGACGGCGAAACTCAACATAGTTGAACATTTGGTTTAAGAAAATAAATTTTACTCTCATCCATGCAAAATACTTAGCAATTCACAAACTCAGATAGTAAAGGGAGTCACTTAAGTAGTGACCTAAACACAGACATGAGAACACAAAAATATTTAAGAAGTGCAATGGATCAAGAAAGTCTTTTAGCTTTTGCAGTTTTATCTGTTAAAGCTGTTATGGCATCTACACTGGGTTACGAAACAATTATTAAGAGGTTCAGTATAGTTAAACACAAAAGTTTTTATTTCTTTAATTTTTAACTTTTAAATTTTACTTAATGTAATTAACAATTGAGAAGTTGGCAATTTTTTTGGAAGAAATATAAAATCTAAACAAAATGTAACAGTTAGTATTTTGTTACAAATAGTTTAATTAAATTAACTCAATTTATTTTCATCGCAGAAACATGCGTTTTATTTATTTATAATCCGTTCTCTATCAACGCAAAATTAATCTTCGCCACATGCAATTTTGGAATTACAGACTACCAAACAACTGGGACCGAAAATAATTTAATAATATGAATATTCCATAAATACAACTAAGATACTTTACATTGTCATTTTGCACAAGGCACTTGGTGACCAGTTTAGAACTAAATTAATAATGATTCTGATATTTTATTATTAATTCCCAAAAATGAAACAGTAATAAATAATAGTCTTCTCACAAACAGTTTACTTGCAATATACCCAGCCTAATACATGCTTAGAGTTAAATAAATAAAAATAATTTAGTGTCTATGTAAAAAGTCTGCAAAAAAATACATTATTTATATGGAATTACATTTGTGTGGAGGCATCATAAAATCTGGCGCCACGGCCCACAGGCTAAAGTTGGGTGCCTGATCCTATTCAAACTTGATAAATATATTTATTTATTATTATTATAGGCTTGAAACCATTGTTTATATGGTCTTGTTTAACTTATAACAAGCTTTGATTATTTATAAAATACTCGTATTGATATTTATATTACTTACAGGTAAAAAATGCCTATGGTGGTTTTATTTATCCAGAAATTATATTTAATTCTAAAAACAAGAATTATTTATCATAACAATACAATACAATACTTCCTTTTTTAATAGAATTATGAAAATGCATCAACAACAAAATAATTTAATTTTTGTTGCCACATAATTAATTATAAGAATTACTAAAATAGAATTAAATAAGCACTTCCTTTAGTATTAATTAGTTCTATTCAGTAAAGTTTGCACGTGCAGTAAACAGGTTCGGCACATGATCAGTCACGCTTTGTTTGAAATTACATGTAACCATTTACTCCGAATCTGCGTGACAGTATTGTTTCACATTTCAGTTCATTTCAACACAATCCTTCATAAGTGTGACATCAGAAAATCTTTTATTTTGTTTAAACTGCATAAACAGTTGTTTTACACTTCATTCAGAAAAAAACCGCTCAACTCTTGTATTATTTAGTTGTGTTTATTGCTTGATAGTGTTGATTGTATTAAATAATAATCGTGTATAAAGTGTCAGAAGTTTGTTATTTTAAATTGTAAATCACGTTTTAGTTCTTTTTTAATGACTGATTCCTTTGGTTACTAATTAGTTAATATTAGTTAACTTGGTTAATATAGTGAACTGTATCATTTGTTTAAGTAAATAACCTTAATAATTAGTTGCAGTTGGATAATGTACATAGGCTCTTGGTTTCAATGCTAAGATTTCTTCCTTTGAGTTTTTTGAAGAGTCTTCTATTCTATTCACTAAATAATAAACAAATTGTAATAAGAAAAGTATAAACAGATATTCAAAAGAAGAATTGTAGGTTTTATTAGAGCGTTCTTTTTTTTATAATTAGAGAAACATAATATGGTTCTTAATAAAATTTAGATAATTGATTTCTAGATAATTGTTTTGATGAATCCTAAACAATCACCCATTAGTTTAATTTTAATTACACTGCTTGTTATTACAATACATATTATTATGACTTATTTATTCTTGTTTAAATGTTTACTGCCATTGTTAGATTAGTTTTATTTTATAAGAGTGCCTTTTTTATGGATCACCACTAAGATCTGTTTACAACTATTACTAATCTGAGACGAAACTTTAAATGAAGTAACAGTACATTTCGAGTTTCTCCACGATACAATTAAGAATGTTTACTTCAAATTTTGAAAAATACCACCAATTTCCATTATACCAGCCAATTTGAAAATATCTTATGAAAACCACAAATAAATTATTAGTTTTTCTCAAAATTTCAATATTTTTATTCCTTCCACTTGAATAAAAACATTTTATTGTTTTTATATACTGCACTCTATTTTTATATTTCAATCTGAAACTCTGTTCAATTGTTTTAGATACAGACAAAAGCTAATTTGGGCCAAAAGGTTGAGTTAAACAAAAAATATACTTAAGAATTACAATTTTGCAAATTTTGCAAACCATTTAGCCTGGTTTCACAACACATTTTTAAGTTAGTCGCCAAATTGGAAAATTATGAAAATTATTCAAAATTTGAAATAATGGTTTTAATCGGCTTGAAAAATCGAGGAAGATGCACGTTTGACGATTTCTCCCAGATTAATAATTTAAGAGATCCTATTAGTAGCCCATTTAACAGAATGGGATTCTTTATATCCATCAAAGTATTATTGAAATTTCGCCATATAATTTGTATGTGATGTTATTTTAACTTAGTTATTATTCGTTTTCTTTTAATATTAAATTTCAAATTGAACGCAAATAATGTAGACCTACTCTCAGCAATAATTATAAATAGTTTGATCACAGTAGAGGTACATGTCCTACACCAATGAAATTTTTCTCTTTTGTCAAACACAAAATACCTTAAATCTTTGTATCCAAGCGTAACAAATCTAGAACGAAACACGTATTTTGAATAGATCTTGAACCAATCCGTCATTTCTACATGATTAAAGCCGGGTTAAGAGGAGTCCAGTAGCGATAAAACGTGTTCCCTTGTAACTACATTAGTGTCAGCATAAGTTAAAACAATATAAATTAACATTGGTACAGCAGCGCACCAAGCCACTTGTATGTACGTGGCAGAGGGCTAAAGTAAGACTGAATGAACTTATTATTCCATGTTATAGAGTTAAATGATATCGTGAGTGTATTCTAAGATACGTATAGGCCTAGTTATCTTTCTTTGTATTGCAGCCTATATACAAATGTATATGTTGAATATGTATGTTAAATATGTATTTAATATGTATAAAAATATGTTGAACTACATATCAAATTGAGTCGAAATAGTTGCGGTGAAAGTAAATGACTCGGCAATACTGTTTGGGAATTATCAGAAATTTAATTTTTTATGTGATGTTGCATTATTATATATGTTTGAGGATCCACTAACTGAGAATAATGAAGCTATTTACTTTATTTTGAATCAACCTCATACTTTAAGCCGAATTCGTATTTACTTCTTATCAGTTGATTTTGTTTACTTGGCTTTTGAGTGTATTGCTTAAAAACCACATTATAATCTAACAGATGTTGTGTTTTTACAACACCATTAACATTTAACAGCTGTTACTGAAGAACTTCTTAAAATATGTTTCCCACTCCACTGATTAAACTTATATGGATAAATAAATAAAATACTATTTTTAAAACTAAAATGTTCGTAAAACAATGTATTCGTGTTTTATTTGATCACAGTTCCATTACGAACATAATTTAAACATTATAACTTTTCACCAGTTTTAAAAATCAATTTTAAATAGAATTAGTTAGCTTGTACAGTAATTTCGTCTCTTTCGGATATAAGTACTGACATTTTATCTGACCAATTCAAATGTTAAGGCACTTGAACGATTCAGTTGCTTAGTAAATCTGATCTGACGTGTTTAATGCGACGTAAACGGACGGACAGCTGAGTGATACTATTGACAGTTCTGATAACGTTCCCGTCATGTTCATCCTCCAACTTCCATTCTTATTAATCATTTTTACTCTGGTTGACCTATTTCGCTTTTGGACCATCCAGGGCAAACACTCTAAATATGTTTACAAAAGCTCTGGCATCTATACAGGACCTGTTAGTGAAATAAACAATAACAGTTGACCGTAGATCAAAGTTAGCAGATGTATCGGGTGTCCCACGAAGAGGTCCCTATTTTTGAATTGATATGACAGACGTATAGAGAGCGCTACAGACTTGAAATTCTACAGCCGTGACTAACACATATGTAAAAGAAATACCCGTGAGTATCAGTTAATTCTGACTGATCCAAACAAAATGGCGGAAAAACAAAAAAACAACAAAATCAGCAATCGTATTTTAAGGGTAAACCTACTTTTATTTAGAATAGGAACAGCTACAGCTGTTTAGACTATTTTAAATCTATCAGCTGACTGCGTGTATCCACAACAATGAACATATTTGGTAATAAACATTGGCATTTGTTATTAAGTTGCATTGTAAAGTGCCTTATGTACCATGCCGTTTTCAACTGAGCAGAAAGTGAAATGTTGTTCCTGGGCTATTGCCTTTGAAAATGATTATGAAGCAATAAGGTGTTTTAGGGAAAGGTACCCAGGTGTAGTTCCACCGTCAAGGAAATCTATTCGTAAGTGGAAGACTATCCAACTAGAAACGGGGTCAATACAAAAAAAATACCATAGATCCTCCAACATAGAAAATGAAGAAATCGTATGTGCTGCTTTCATGGAATCTCCAAATACGCCTAATTCAGTAAGAAAGGTGAACTCTGCTACAGGGATACCATCTGTCCAAAGGTATGCCAAAAAGAACAAAATCAAACATTATAAAACTCATTTAGTTCACGGACTGCTTGAAGATGATCCTGACAGTCGATTGGAATTTTGTTCGAAAATAATTGAAAAGACTGACGTAGATAGCAAATGGCATGAAGGAATCGTGTTTTCAGATGAAGCGACATTTTATCGAACAGGAACTGTAAACAGGCATAATTGTAATTACTATAACACAAAAAATCCACATATCTTACAAGAAGAGTAATTAAAATCAACATGTATAACAGTTTGGGCTGCTGTTACCAAGGATGGTGTTTCGTCGTATGACATATCCCGACAAACAATGACTGGAGAAAGGTATGCATAAGTTTTAAGCAATCACATAGTTCCTCATCTTTCTCAGCCTGAGATGAAAGACGTTTTTTCCAACAGCATGGAGCTCCTCCGCATTATGCTAATGTGGCCAAAGCAGTTTTGGACCAAAATCTTCCTAACCGTTGGATAGGTCGTGGCAGCAGCTTCATGGACTGGCCTCCAAGGTCTCCAGACTTGACTGTTTGTGACTTTTTTCTGTGGCGCTTTTTGAAGGAGAAGGTTTATTGGCATAACATTGCGACAGACGATGAACTAATGAGGTTGATCGAAGAGGAACTGTTGTTGATACCTCGAGAGTTGTTCAGCAAAGCTTATGACTGTTTTCTATTTCGTTATCATCAGTGCATTGCGATCGATGGACATCAGTTTGAATAAGGTTTATGGATCAAATAGATTTAATTTATTTATGAGTTACTTATATCTTTAATTCCCTAACGTTGTTTAGTGCTTAGTAACATCGTTAAAAATTCAATAATTATGTTGTAACACTTAAGCAAATAAAACTATTTTAACGAAAATGTACTATTTCTTTGATATCCCGCCATTTTGTCCTAAAGTGTCAGAATTAACTGACACTCAGGTGTAATTCTTTTACATATGTGTATGTTAGGACTGTTGAGTTTCAGGTTTGTAGAGTGTTCGGTGCATCTAATATATTAATTCAAAAATAGGGACCTCTTCTTGGGACACCCGGTATATTGATAAATTTGAATTAAATTATCTAATTAAAATATGACCAAAAAAATACTTGTCATCGAAAAGTATTATCATTGTGCTTTTCTGAAACTAGTAACTAATTCGATATGTTTGATCACCTCAATTGAAATATGGAAAAATAGAGACTGGATTATATAAGTTTACTGTTAAACACTTGTTTTCATTGCATTTCATTGTACTTCTTCTGAAATGTATAACTAATTCGTCGTTTAAAACTAATTAAGTCGAATAACATAAGAACGAACTTATTGCAATAGCTCTTACAGAGAGCCTGAGTTAATTTACAAAACAAATTGCCAATACAAAGATATCGAACACTTTGCTACTCTTCGCTTTGACGATGCGATGGTACACTAGCATAGTTTGCTTTTATCTAGATTACTTTCATTCTAGATCTACAAACAATTATTTACCAGGTCAAACTCTAACCCAATTATTCGCACTCTTCTATTAGCGAATGTATTGTTAGAATGTAAACAAATCTAGTACTGATACATTTCTCTGATGATAGTACAATTTTTCCTACGATGAATGTACGAAATTAAATTTGGCGGCAGCAATATGGTGTGGATCAGTGTTAGAATAAAGGTGTTATGTATGTTATTTGATTGCATTTAAATACTCACTTGTATATACAATGAAAAGGGGTTAGAAGTTAAATATGCCTAAATGCGTTTGTTTTATACGTTTTGAGTATACCTTCTGATTATCCTGTGTAATTAGAACTGGGAGGAAACTGTCACTGAGTGCTTAAGTACGTTATTGGAAAACTACTGAATTTTGCAAACTCAAAAGAAATTTTAGGAACATAAATAGATTCCAAAAATTATATTTTGTCCATTGTAAATATTTAGAAACCTAAGTTTAAATGCATAGCTCAGCTGACTTAAGATGTTCAGTGCTGGTACAGCAATCAGATGTTTATTCTAAACCCTTTTAACTACATATAGACTATTTAGCAGACTACAGGTAATATGATCAAAATTAGGGGTTTTGTTAAAATTAATACACCCAGCTGAGATTTTTTCTTACGTGTTTTTTTATCATAAACATTGTAGAAAACGTTTACCAATGTCCTACCTCCAGAAGGTGGTTTTGAGGAGTCGAAAGAGTTCTTTGAAAAACGAGATTTTTAACCTTTAACCCCCATAACTGTCCCCCCAAGGTCTCAAAATATAGGTGGTGCCATAAACTACAAGTCTGAAAGTTTTTTTTTTAATTCCCTTTGCCATTTTCATTTTTATTCCAATTTTTCTGTTTAAAAATTACTATTTTCCTGTTCTAATCCCCCTAACCCCTTAAACAGGGGGAGCCTGTAGGGCGTGAAATTTTTACTTCATTCTCATGCTAAAAACAGCCTTTGTAGCAAGTTTTAAGTTTCTAGCATGACGTGTTTTTCCCCCTTATTTTTCCATAACACGAAATCTGAAGCACTTAAAGGTCATACGGGGTCTTAAAAGAACGTATTTTCTTAGGCTACAACTTTCATATTTAATGTTTGTTTAAGAAGTCCACCGTTTGCCTCTCAATCAAAACAAAATTTTTTTGTACTCTTTCTGCACCCCCCCCCCCCCCCCCAACCCAACAAATTGATAGGTCTTTTTTCTAAAGCAACTCCTGTATATATTTATAATATCTCCTGTAATATTTGTAAGTAATATTATTTGCCACCTTTCCTTTCCAAAGTAATTCATTGGTAATAACATAATTATTGTAATTATGTATTACCAATGATTTTTTAAGCAAAATGTTTGTGTTTTTTAATTAAAGAAATGTGTACAATTTTTTATCCGATACATAAAAGGATAAGATTATTTGCTATAACGAATATGTCTAAGGGGTTTACTGAAACGACTATAATAGTTTTCGTGTCATTGGAATACCCTTCTTGAGTTTTTTCCAATATAACTCCCTATGAGTCAATTCGCTTGCATTGTTTTACCAAAATCTCGTTTATTCTGTGTTCATTTCAAATACATAGTTTAACTGATGGAGGAAGTTTATCATGCTCTACAATAACCATTTATAATAATCAAAACTCCTGCTCCAATCGTAAACTTAGTATTTCACATTTTGACATTTAATGTTATTTACAATAATTGTAAATTATTTTAACTTCGAAATTATTAAATTATTATATAATACTAGTGTGCTCCACACACTAACCCCTCTAGAACATTCTATACACATGTGTTATGTTTTCTTTATAATAAAAGTGTAGGATTAATATTAACATCAAAGCTAATATGGTATAATCATTTGTATCTTAAGGGAAGAAAGTACCACTTTATCGCCCCGAAAATAAATGTTACCGTGCGAGCTCAGCGAGGGAATATTACCCATAGGCGAGGGGGAGGTGCTTTAAGCCCTACAACATTTTTCCTCCAGCTAGGCTAGAGTTTTAATAAATAATTTGCATTTTACTATAAAAGAAAGTATATTAAAACATTGACATTCATATTTACAAACACAATATGAGTTATATTTGTTTACAAAAACAGTATTGAGGTTATGCCAAGAACACACAGACACGGAAAATAATTGATGCATTGTTATTTCAGCAGCAGTTAACTAACAGCGGGCAGTAAAATACCCATGTATAAAGAGCACTGATTTTAAATTGGCCTTTTACCTTATGATTAGTGGTACTTTCCACCCTACTAATGAGACAGAAAAGATGGCTTAAAGCAGTAACTGGAATAAAAATTATTTTAAATAAATGACCAAATCAAAATATTTCGTATATTTTATAACAGCAGTTATAATAAAGATTAAAGGAACCAGCGCGGCTCAGGTCTACATAAACAAAAACCCATCCTAAAATCAAGAAATGTAAATAACTGTTTCAAATTTTGAAAACAGCTGTTGATGGGAATATTAAAGCAAACAGCTGATTACTAAACCATACTAAACATATTTAATTATTTACTTATAATGGCGCTTCCATTGCTGTAAAATGTTTAGTATAGTGTTGTATTTTACGGGGTTACATCAAAAAGTATACAGGGTGATTTTTTTAAATCGGCCACCATTGGCATCTCAGAAACTATAAAAGTTACAACAATCTTTAAATGGGGGACCTTCCCTACTTTTCCCCTTGCATTAAAAATACAATATTAAAATTTCCAAAAACTCCGCCATTTTCCCAATATGGCGGCCAACTTCATTTTTTCAAATGGAAACCCCTATTTTTTATGTTGAATTTCGATTGGGGACACAAATTTAAGACATTTTTATTCTTTTGTATTTTTTCCTAAACCCAACCGTTTATGAGATACAGCCACTCAAACATTTGCTATTTTATGTGATTTTTTTAATTGGGCCACCATTGGGATCTCAGAAAGTATTAATATTACAGCAAACTTTAAATGGGGAACCTTTCCTTGTTTTATGAGAAATTCAAAAATATGTATTTAAAATATTTCTAAATGGCCGCCATTTTCCAATATGGCGGTCAACTTTGAAATTTCTTATGGAAACCCCTACTTTCTATGACGGATTTGGGTTTTACATGCAATTGTAAGACTTTTTTATTCTTTGTGTTTTTTTTTTTTATAAACTTAACCGTTTAGCCGCTAGGAGCGCTGAAAGTTTCAGAAACTCTTATTTCAACAATTATTAAAGAGGCATGTTTTACCATTTGCAAACAATAAAATTTATCTTCAAGTGCAATATTTTTTACAGTGGAATGTTAAAAAGCTGTGTCAATTTCACAAATACTTAATTTATACAAAAAACCTACTTAAATTACTGTTAAATAAACGGTACCAGGAACTGGCACATACTTTCTCACAAACATATTTAAATTATTAAACAGATTCACTGTGACATGTAGGGTGGACTAGGAGAGGTGATTTTTTAACAGTAATTTTAGTAAATTTTTTGTATAAAATTAAGTATTTGTGAAATTACATCAGCTTTTTAACTTTACATTGTACAAAATATTACCCTTTGAGTTAAATTTTATTGTTTGCAAATGGTAAAACATGCCTCTTTAATAATTGTTGAAATAAGAGTTTCTGAAACTTTCAGAGCTCCTAGCGGCTAAACGGTTAAGTTTATAAAAAAACACAAAGAATAAAAAAAGTATTACAATTGCATGTAAAACTCAAATCCGTCATAAAAAGTAGGGGTTTTCATTAGAAATTTCAAAATTGACCGCCATATTGGGAAATGGCGGCCATTTAGAAATATTTTAACTACATATTTTTGAATTTCTCATAAAACAAGGAAAGGTTCTCCATTTAAAGTTTGCTGTAAAATTAATACTTTCTGAGATCCCAATGGTGGCCCAATTAAAAAAAATCACATAAAATAGAAAATTTTTGAGAGGCTGTAGCTCATAAACGGTTGGGTTTAGGAAAAAATACAAAAGAATAAAAATGTCTTAAATTTGTATCCCTAATCAAAATTCTACATAAAAACGGGGGTTTCCATTTTAAAAAATGAAGTTGGCCGCCATATTGGAAAATTGGCGGAGTTTTGGAAAATTTTAATATTGTAGTTTTAATGAAAGGGAAAAAGTAGGGAAGGTCTCCCATTTAAAGATTGTTGTAACTTTTATAGTTTCTGAGATGCCAATGGTGGCCCATTTAAAAAAAATCACCCTGTATATACAAACGCGTGTATTCGAATGCAACATTGTTTAAAAAAAAAAGTAATCGGTGAAGGACTTTCGGAGATTTCAGATTTTGAACAAACTAACATTTACATTTTCATTTATGTCGATATGTAAGGAAAAA
>JAGFPH010018850.1:0-15885 GCA_018207615.1 Philaenus spumarius
TTTCCTGCCTCAAATGGTCAAGCTGAGCGTTATGTTCAAACAGTTAAGGAAGCTCTTAAATCCGCTGTTACTGACCAAGGTACTATGCGTATGAAATTGAATAATTTTCTATTTCATTACAGAAAAGCAGCACAGCACATTCAACCACTGGTGAAAGTCCAGGTTTACTAATGTTTCAGAGAAATTTAAGATCAAGACTTGATCTGATGCTGCCTAATATAAAACATAAAGTTAAAGACACACAAAAGAAGATTGTTGAAAAAGAAAACAAAAAGACTAATATAAGTTTTGATTTGGGTGAGAATGTACTTATCAGAGTGTTTGATAAAGTAAATAAATGGCAGCAAGGAATTGAATCGGTGAGTTGAAAAAGGTACACATTCCAAAAAATGCAAAATCATACTAAGATAGCCATTTTGTTTCTTAGAGCAAGCCCCATCTATTGACTTGAAAAAGGAACTAATTCCAATACACTGCACTGCCTGTAAAGAGGTTGCGTATGTCGGTGAGTTCCTGGAATGTGTTCCTTTTGCAACTAAACGCGAAGCGCTAGTTGTGTGTAACCCCCGAATTTGCCATTCTAGCTGCTTCGGCGGCCATTGGTCTACACTTTTGTTATTTAAGTAGAGATTATTCAAAGACTTTTTTCAACTAAGATTAGACGATTGTACCGTTGTTTTCTTTTATTTATGCTCTACACTTTGCTATCGTAATATTTTATTATTGGGCAAATCAAATATTAGTAATTCTCGTTTGAAGCTACGAATAGCTTCCTTAGCCGGCCTGTAGTTTGAACAAATAAACAGATGGTTTCGTAATAAGAAATTTGACATTGATAAAAGTGTTGACGCCGCTTTATTTAGAACTAAATTACAAAACTTTTTCGTTTATAAAAAAAATTACAAAAAATTTTTACTACTTGTTATGGACGCCTAAAATTGAACTTTTCCTTTCGTTACTGAACATTTTTTGTTTCTTGAGCTAATAACTTTTACAATTTTACATCAATAAATTTTTTAATTACATATATAAATTTTTTGAATCTTTATCTACAAAAAAGCTTCTGAACACTTTTTGATTGGGGTTCATTTACTATTTTTGGCGAATTTTTGAAAAAATGCTTGCACACGCCAAAAATCCATTTTCGTTAACATTGCCGGTTCTAGGGTTAAGTATTTTTTTATAGTTTTATATAAGTTGTTTATTTCACGTACCTATTAAGGCAAGTAAGATTAATGATGTCATTAAACTCATTAAGTACATTCCAAAAGAATATTTACCCTTTAACGAAGAACGCTGTAATTGGCCAACGGCCGAAGCTGAAAATCCGGATGAGAACTAAAAATCCAATCATTATTTATAAAATACTTATACAGAAATAATCCATTAAAATGTATAACAATATTAAAATTTATCTAAATATTGGTTTTTATTTAGATTTTTCTTTACTTTAAAAACTTGAGTGTAAAAAGGGACATATTCCATTACAAAAAATGTTCAATAACTTAAACATAGAAGAAAAAAATATTTTTTTTTGTTATGCAGTTGAATGTTTAGCATTGGTACGTAAAAGTTCCTAACAGTAAAATTTTCTCTAATAAATTGTACCACCTTTAAAGAAATAATGACAACAATTTGGAATGCGTGCTGGGCTAAGACTAAGATGGTACATACAATCCTATAAGAATTAAAACTTTACCGAGTACAGCAAAAGATCTGTAACCTTACCTTATTTAAAGTTGATATTGAACACCTGAGTTAGCTATTTACAGGAAATACAATAAATACAATTCATATAACAAACATAAACAAAGTTTGTTTATTAAATTACTTGCAAATTGATATGTAAAAATCATATGCCCTTAAAGAAAAGATTTAAATTGATATGCCCTTAGTTATAATTGAAAAGAAATTTAAGAATAGTTTACCTTTACAATATTGATTTTGATTAAATTTAAAAGATCCCTCCCCTAAAGTAAAATTAGAAAAACCCTCCCTATTTATAATAAAAAGATTTATTACAATTTATTACTTTTTACAAGATTACAAGATTAAATACATTACACCATGGATTTATTAATAACATTTGTATTGTTGGCCAACCTTAATACTAAGTCAAATTAAATAATACAAATAATGGCGTTTAATGATTTTCAGAGACGTCTCATTTAAGAAAAAAAAAAGGTTTTTTGAATTTAAAATTAAATCCCTTGAGGGTTGTGGTTCCAAAATTTTGCTAGCGGTCCCATCCAAATTATTTAATTAAAAGAAATTTACATACAGCCTTTATCAGATTATTTTTGTATTTTTCTTGTTATAAAATAGCCTTCATTAATTCTGATTTTAAGACACAGGTAATTGCTATTTTGAAATATATATAAACTATCTATTAATAGTCACTGATATTTCACTAAGTTGGTGTTTTACACTAACAGTTCTTTTGAAGGCAGAAATTTTCAAAAATTAAGCTTATTCAGTTTTTGTAGGTCATTGTTGCACCAGTTGTAAACTATGAAACAAAATACAACATAATTTTAGTTCAGAACCAAAAGGTTAAGTGCAAAAATCATGTGCAAAACAGAATTGTAATATTATGCAAGAAACTGAATGTATGGTAACATATTGTTTTATAAAATTAATAACAGAAAAATTTGAACAGAGACTATTACTCTACTGATATGTTTCTCCTTTATATAGCACAAAAGGCTACTATATTTTAAACTGAAATTTGCTGAAGGCTTATAGGCTGTATCATAGGGTTAAAAGAAATGGCTGTATAGGTTAAATTTACTTATAGATTAACAAATTTACTCTGTAACTGCAGATGGAAATATAATTAAGAATTTGTTTAAATCTTTACCTGTTAATAGATGTCAAAATGTTTAAACGTATTCACATGTTTTGTGAAGTAACGAAACTTGACTGTCCGCTTTACAATATGAATAACTTTCGCGACATTACTGTTTTTGATTTATCGCACTTTGTAAACGACTATTTTTGATTAAAGAACTCGTTTACGTTTCACTTCGCATTTTACAAACGTTTACTTTGCCATGAGGTTTTCGAAGTTTTTCAAGTCGGACGTTGAAGGTCTTTAAAAGTTTGTACCATCCTCAAAGGGAACAAACCAAATGGAAAGCGTACTGAGTCAAAAATGGGGTGGTACATACATAAAAAAAAAAAAACAAAGATGATAAATCCTTCTAAGAATAATAATCTGTAGCCTTACCTTATTTTGGAAAGTTTTTTTGAGAAAACACCTGAATTAGCTATTCACAGGAAATGCCAAACAAATACAATTCACTTAATAAACAATTTGTTTATTAAAATATTTTAAATTAAAATACAAAAAATTATACGCCCTTAAATAATAAAAATCTTAAATTGACATGCCCTTAAGTACAATTGATTTTCAAAGAAAATATTTACAATATATATATTAATTAATTATGTTCAAAAAGAAAAACCCTCCCTGTTTACAATTAAAAAAATACAAAATTACGAACTAGTAGTGTTTACAAATTTACAAAATTGAATACATTCACCATGGATTTGATAATAATTTTATATCTATGGCCAAACTTAATACTAGGTAAAAATTAATTAATAATAAAAAAAAATTATGAGACGTCTCTCTATAAAAAAAAGTATGTAAATTTTCTAATATAGAGCCCTTAGGGCTAAGGTCCGAAATATGCTATAGCTGCACCTCCCAATTATTATTATAAAAAAAATATTATTGTAGCCTTTTTCAACTATGTAAGCCTTTATTAATTTGATATCATTTTTAAAGTAACAGACAGTTCAAAATTCTAGCAACACTCAGAAATGTTTTCATAATAGCTGGTTGTTATTGTTCGAAGATGGAAGACAAAACTTGTAGGATGTTAAACCCATGCGATACTTAAACCAGTGATGTTCACTATAAAAAAAAAACATGTTTTAGTACATGGCTAAAATCATGTATAAAGTTGCATAACTATATCATGTAAGAAACTGTCATTTAACCTCGTGTATGAAACTGTAATTTAATCTCGTGTAAGAAACTGTATTCTAATTTATAGGCTTACAAAGAAATATTTAAAACAGAGCTTTGAATACACACTATTACACCTTTATAAGGCTTAAAAAGGCTTCTAAATCTTATAATGCAAACAGTTTAAGGCTTGTGGCTACGTAAAGTAAAACAGATAGGCTATGTAAAATATAGGCTATGAAAAAAAAGAAGTTAAGTTATGACATAAAATATACTCTGCAAGTGTAGATAAATGTTACAGTTAAATTCACACAATACATATTATTATAGCCAACTCAGGGTGTAATTTAGGTTTGAACTTTACCTGGTAGAAGATAGATGGATATCTTAGCCGGTAGACATGTTTTGTAACGAAATAGGCATTAGACAAGGTCGGACGGATTTGCCTTGAAACGCCATAAAAACACTTCACAAGAATTACTTTAAACAACTCACGAACTCATATTAATAAAACTTGCTTACAGATGGTTAAATTTACCAAGTCGGTTTTACATTTAAATAAAGTTCTGTTTAGACCAAGAGTTGATCGTGTTGTCACTTTTCACCTGACATGGTCAAGGCTACGGCAGAAGAATGAATAAGCAAAAAAAATGACCGGCTAGCAAGCCAGGCAGGGAACAGCTGTTGAGTGGCAGACTGGTCTTACGTACAATGTTGCCAACATGAATTGGCCTTGGCGCGCGAATTCAAAAGTTACTAGTTTATAGATTTACGTTTCTACAAACGCTACAAGTTCAAGGTTAATTTCAAAGAGAAAGACGAACGGTGGCTCGCATTACTTGCCTTTATCTACACATGCGCTTAGCACTGCCTTATGCCGTCTTGATAGTCAGCTGTTTCTGAGTTACGTTCTCTACCCGCTAGATGCCGTGGGCGTTTAGTTTATTAGCAGGGATTTACTTTTAGTTTAACAAGAGTGCTTTTTGCTTCAAATAGTGGCGCACTATTTAAATAACGGCACAAAATTTGGTTTAGCCAATAATCAGTTTTTTTTTGTTTTGTGAAAAGTAGCTATTTTGGAATGTGTACCTTTTTCAACTCACCGATTCAATTGTTGTAGAAAGATTGAAAAATGTTATGTATAAAGTAAATAGTAAAGGTTTAATATGAACAAGATATGCTAATCAAATGTTGCACTGTGTTTTGTCACCTGAATTTTTTAATACTGTTGGATCTGATATGGAAAGAAGTATCATATCAAATACTGAGAAAACAAGTGAAGATGAGTCATCTAGTTTCAAATATGTTGTTAATGAAAGACAGAACAATCTGTATGAAGAACAAAGTTAAACAGAAAAGGAAGATAACATATCAAAGGAACTAAAAGACCAAGTTGTGACGCCAAGGCAAAGTACACGTTTTGAAAGGGCACCAATACGATTTTCTCCATAGAGGAAGGGTGTTTTATCTTTTAGTAGTTATGTTTTTACCTCTTTGTATTTAATTTTTTTTAAACACATGTGATTTAATTGTTACATTATTAATACGGAAGTTGAAATAAAATAATGCAGAAATTGTGTTTCTTGCAAAAGAATTTATTCTGTTATTTAATGCAAAAGATATAACAGTTTTGCAATAGTACTTAACAATTATCCTTGCTTGTCCAAGCAACACATAGTTCAACTAATTTTGTAATTTATACTATGATCTGTATGAGTAATTATTTCTAGTAATATTTCTGACATCAATTTTCCTAAATTTAGTTGTGAAATAGGATATCTTTGGCTATTGTTATCATTGATTAATAATATGGTATAATGATGGAATATAAAAACATACACATCATTGTATAAAAAAGGTTTAATACTATTCCTATAATTTTTATAATGGTACTTTTAGGTTTTATGTTACAATTCTACTGATACCGTACCTTTTTCTGGATAACTACTGGGCCAATTGTCGTGAGGTGTGAAATGGAAGACATTTTTGTCATTATTATCAAAATATAATATGTTATTTTTATTTCATCGTTATGTTTATAAGGACACTTGTCGATTTTAGGTTACAACACTAACGATACCTATTTCTGGAGGTATACCATGTCGATTTCGTATGGTTTGATTTAAGTGAAAAACATTTTTTAATTTTATTAAGAAGTTATGAAATGTATGCCTAACTTTTATTTCATGTTTATATTTACAAGGACACGTCTTTTGGGAGTATTTTTGGTTTTAAGTTACAACCCTATTGATAATGATAAGCCTGCCTATTTCCTGAGATTAATTTTGCCCTAAGCTTAAAACTCTGAAACAGCTGACCTAGGGATGGGTTTTTACCTAGTTTGGATATACAACTAAAAACTTTCACTAAAAAATTAATAAGGGCTGCAAAATATTAAGAGCAAAGAGTAATTTAATAGACTATGAGAACAAGTTATCAATGCTTTAAAGTGTGTAAGTACCACAGAGGGAATAAACCATCTAGGGTAACAAATATATATATATACCCTAGATAGGCATATAGGCCTACCTAAACATAACCGCAAACTATTACTACACTGGGTTTG
Source organism: Philaenus spumarius (assembly GCA_018207615.1). Lineage (NCBI taxonomy): Eukaryota > Metazoa > Arthropoda > Insecta > Hemiptera > Aphrophoridae > Philaenus > Philaenus spumarius. Next base: position 6,543 of record JAGFPH010018850.1, read on the forward strand.
TTTAAGTATTACATATGATGGGTGAAATCAGCTGTTAAACGAATAGATAGGCCTATTTCTCCTTTAAATTTGTATAAACAAATATATGGATGATAAAAGGTTGTATTTATATATAGTTTATAATCCAAAGCAAATATTATAACATATATTATAGTTCAACTATATATTATTATTAGTTCTATAACTCATATTTAAAAAAAATCAACTTTACAAGAAATTATAACGATATAAGTTGTAAACATAACCCCAAACTATAATCTACACTGGGTTTACAGATGATGGGTGAAACCAGCTGTTATATTATATGTAACTTACGCACACACGTATGTACGTACGCTGGCTTTTATAGGAGTGATTAGGCTTAGCCTACCATATTTTTTATGTTACCGAGTACTTTTCTTTAAAAAAGGGAGGACAAATAAAAAAACTGAGGACTGTTGGTTTAAATATGTAAAGTAGGTACTGTAGTTTCTTAATTGAGTCCACACACAATTTCGTAAAAAAACATTAGTTTAAATGTAAAATAGAATAGGAGCCTTTTAGCTTTACTGTAGTCTTTTAATAGCTATTTTGTCCTTTATTTTTAAATTTCATGTAAACTTTTTTTATAAAATATTTTTTGATATTAACTAATTTTATTTATATACGTAATAGGGACAAATTTTATAAGGCCTTAGTTTTCTAATGCATTTTTTAAACCACCCTAACTTTACCAAAATAGACACACTTCATCTTACTGATGTTCAATAGTTTAGATTGATCAAAACCAATAATAATTTCGTCTACCAGACAGGAAATTTTTAAATAAAAGTATCATCATTAAAAGTATTAAATAGGCTACTATATATATATATATATAAATATTTATTAAATCGAATGTGTTTTCTATGTGTATAGTTGAGTCAGTAATTAATTTAAAAGCACTGACAATTGACTCTTTGTAAAAAGGCTATGCTGTAAATAAAGCAAAGGAAATATACAAAAAGTTATTTTTGCTCTGATCAGTAAAATGTCCACATATTCATCCAACATTGTAATGTAATTTAAGAATGTACACTTGATACATGAATGAATGTCACTCAAAGACAATGTATTCAATTACTGATAGATGTAGCACAATCAGATATTTACTGTCTTAAATTACTAGAAACAGTTGAAGAAACTAAAAACACGAAAATTTCTGCTAGTTTATACTATAATACAATACTTCTTTATGTATAGAGTGTAACACATGCAAATTTGTTTTGCATTTCACATTTCCTTTTTGGTTAAAATTAGTTTTTAGTAATTGAAATAATAATAGTTAAAATACAAATAAATATTAATATATTTAAAGTAGTATATATCAAAATTTAAGAACAAAGTATTAAGCTCCTTTGATCATTTAAATATCATAAGCGTTATTATTAGTAAGCAATATTATTTTTTCTAAATATCATAAAATTTATTCTGATACAAGCTATTTCAACTCGTTTGGAGCAGTTGCAATTTTAACCTCCGATTTAACATTACGTAAGGAAAGGGCGTTGACATCAAAGGGGGAGAGAATATTATGCTTTCGCAATCTTTGTGTGAACTTTTGTAGGTGCTGGTCTCCGTGGTAACTGAGGGGTTGGAAAGGAATAAATTTACTTTGGTCCTTTAGCATCCACTAACACCTGATTTACAGATGGATAAATTATAATATATAAAAAATATATTAAACATAGTATGCTAATGGAAAATATATATTATATGTCTTTCTTACTATCTATGCTTGTATTCAAAACATAATAATGTAATGAATATGTTAAATGTAAATTTTACCGAAATGTAATGTTAAACTCGAGATCTGGAGTTAAGTAGTGAGTTTTCATATGTGATCAATTAAAGAGATTGTTATCTTTACAATTACCTTAAACAAACTACCAAAGCAGATAATAAATATTATTAATACTATTATATTCATATTAAAAACAATTCTTTCTTGTGACCAATTGTTAATATTATTAGTTTAGTTAACACTCAAATATTTACATTATTTATCGTGTACAAATTAAGTACCTTAATCACATTTTTATTAGAGATTCTATTAATATTTCTATTAATTAGAACCGATGTTATTATTAGTGTTGTACACCATAATTTTGGTTTTCAGAGGAACTACATTTTGTAGTAATATTATTCACTGAATGAAATATATATAAACTCAGTTGTCCATCTTTATCAAATATAATCTTCCCATTACACGCTTTTCAAACTAAAATAAAAATTGACTTGTAAGAAGTTAATAACGAAAACTCAATGACAGTAGGAATGTCTCACATATCATAAGATTGTGAACTGTTTCAAGATTTATTACAAAGACGTGAGGACTTTCTTTTAGTGCGTAGAGTATTGAGAAAGTACCAAACTGTATGAACTTTACAAGTATTTTTCTTAAAATCAGTATTGTATTATTCAACTACAATTATAAGAGTTGATTATAATTTAGTTGTAGTCTGTTATATTTAATTAACCGAGCGAAGCGAGGTCTCCGTTTTAACTTGACCGTTCGGCATTTCGTCTGAGTGTATGTCTGTCTCACGATTACGGCCAAACGCCTTGACCGATTTTGATGATTTTTTGCATGAGTATTCCTTATTCCTAGGCCGAGCCATGTATGTATACGGTTTTTTCCATTTTTAACCCCGTAAATAAAATAAAAATTACGGCCGCACCATTTCTCTCAATGTAAGCGTTTTTCCAAAGCCAGTTTGTGGCTTAACCGTAAGTCGAATTAAAAAACTAATAACATTTTGCCGATAGAAAATTATATTTTAAACAAAATTGTATTCGTGATTTTTTTCCGTATCTCTAACGGTAAGCTCACAAAATGGCCGTAAACTTCAAAATTGTTAAAAAGTCGTCCAAGTTTTTGTATTTTAACCATGTTACAATTATTAAGTGTTCAAAAGTGTTCCATAGCTCTTGTAAGATCTCCAACTTCCCAAAGTATAAAATAATATAGAATAGGACCATAAGTCAATTTTAGAAAGAGAGCATTTTTATTTTTGAATTTAACTTAATTTATATTACAAATGTTTTTTAGAAAAAGAGCTTAATAATTAGAAGCATTTTAACGTAAAGGAAATAAATATAAAAGGGCAGACAATTTTAAAGTACATTTCAGTAGAATAAAAATAAAGGCAGACAATTATTAAAATCAATTATTTTAAATTTAAAAGTAGGGTTTGAGAAGATGGACAGTCTATGTACTAACGCCAAGACACGGAAATTATACTAGTTTTAAGACGCAGTTAGAAAAGCAACGTCCAAAAGTCTAGACAAGATAAGCGAACACCTGCAAGCCAATTCCTGGAGAAACGGCCTACGTGCGTTCACATGCAGGATCCCCAGGGATTGCTTTGGTAAGCAACCAACGTATCTGACGAAATATGTCATCAGACGTTTTCTGATTGGTGGAGAGGAAATAGACGCCGGCTGAACGTAGCGGTTGAAAAGAATGCTAATGTCACTTATCAACGAGAAGTCAAGCAGTGAACGTCGCTAGAAGTGTTGCGCGTTATACGTCGTGCATTAACAGTTTAATCATGTAACATTTATTATTGTTAAACTACAAGTACAAAGTAGTATCTCATTGTAAAATGGTGTATAGTGCGATCGCTTAAATTAATGTGACAGTAAATCGGACACGACATGAACTAGGCTACAAAAGTTTTTTGCGCGTGCGAGTGGGGTTTTCTTTTTTAAAATTAATAAGTTTGTGGTCTGCTTTTCGTAAGTACAGTGCACTTAAAATTCTTTTTTTTTATAAATCACCAGCTCTCTTTAAATTTATAATCTATAATTTGTATGTATTTAAATTTATTTTTCTTTGTCGTATATTTTATGATATTAATAAATGTCAAAGGTAATTTCTAAATCGTCTACTTTGTTTGGCCTAATCTGATCCTTCTCACCATATATCAATCAGGTCATTCACTAACCGAGATAGAATAAAACTAAAAATAGAGTCTTGCAAATCAAAATCAAGTTTATATATTTGTTATTTTTTTTTATTTGTAAGCAGAGCATCTTACAAATTGGCGCAGCCAACTTTAGGGCTCGTCAATTATAGAGACTCTTAAGCTTACACTCTTTTGTAGATAAAAGTTCAAAGAATTCATATATGCCAGTAAAAAAATGATTGAAGTAAAGTTAAAAAAGTTATTAGCTCAAGAAACAAGCATGTTCAGTAACTAAAGGAAAAAGCTCAAATTTAGGCCTACATAAAAAGTAGTAAACATTTTTTCGTAATTTTTTCATAGGTGTAAAAAAGTTTTGTAATTTAGTTCTAAATAGAACTGTATAAAAATATTTATCAATTTCAAATTTCTTATTTTGAAAAAAACAGCTTTTATGATACTACTGCAAGACTGCTAACAAAACTAGGCCTATTTTGAATAGTAATTTCGGAATACTATATTCTTTGCAGAAAATGACATATTATTATAAGAAAGTGTAGAGAATAAATCAAAGAATTGAACTGTATACTTGTAAATTATTATTCCATAAAAGTATTTGATTTAGCTTTACTTGAATTACAAAATGAGATGAAACAAATGAAACCTTTCGGCGATAAAGGACATACAAAAAATTACTGTTGGGCAGAGTGGGTAGTGTACATGGGTTGAGATTTACTATCATGGGGTGTACTATCATGACGATTTTACATCGTTTGTTTTCATTATTTCTAATATTGGAATATCATATGGAACCGTTAAGTTTTAGTTATTTAATTATGTAAATATTTAATTCTATGTTTTCTCTCAATAACATGATATTTTTAGTTACCTTACGTATTATTAATCTAAATAAAATACAATGCCTCCTAAAAGAAAATCTTTAGCAGTTAAAGCTCAAGAAAAGAAAAATGACGAGTACTAAAAACCCCGGAATCGCGGAAATTTCAAAATAATGTTTCACTGGTTAAACCTTCTGCTTAGTTCCTTACTGGCACACTATTTTTAACCTAAGCTCAAAACCACATTTGTTATTTCAACGAGCGAGGTCTACTGTTCACAGAACTACTAGTTATTATGTGTCACTCATTTTAAAATATAAATAAGTCCAACTAAACAACATGTTAATTTCAAAATAATTGTAGCTAAACAAAACTGTCTTGAATGCCTTCGGATTGATTAATTAATAAATAACATACTTAATATATATTGTTAAATATACAAACCTTGTACTCGTTGTATATACAAAATCTCAAGAAAAAAACCTGTATCAATTTAATAACATTTTAAATAAAAGTATACAACTTTAGGAACTTTAAGCGGACTGGGATGGTCCTATCTCAAAAATGTAAATCTTTTAGGAACTTTTTTCCTTCCCAAAACTATTTAAGATGTAACCCAATTGTTATGTAATATTGGGAGGAGGGCCACTGCCAAAATTATGCCCCAGGGCCTGGCTTATGAATCTCAAGCGCCCACGAACCACCTAGGTACAGAAAATCAGTAGTGTGGCAAACAAATAATAATGTATAATTATTATGTGGATATAGACCATTAGTTTATTTTGTAGACATATTTTTAAATTTACTATTGATTTACACTGTTCCGCCCGCAAATAAATACATTTTTATTTTACATTCAACGCCAGCTTCCTGTAAGTCTCCATCAAATTATCTTTCTTAAGCTACCTGGGATTCTCCTCCATGCATTGTATATTTTGTCTCTGTCTTTGAGATCTGAATGTTGTAGATTCCAAAATAGACAAGGTTCCCAATCGTATGGATAAGTGAACTCCACAATAACTTCATTTGACAACTCCATTCAACACTTATACAAATAATAAACACTTAATAATGAACACTAAGTAAAAAAGTCCAGTAACCATTGACAAACGGCAACAATCCACTACAGATTGTAGGAACTGTTGCTCTAGCCGTACTGAGGCTTGTCATCCGTCGAGCCACAAGCCTTTGATGTCGGAGGGGTTCACCGACAATATACGGGAAAGGACGTGCCACCCTGAGTTTTTGCTTTCCCACGGATTGAGTTCTGACAAACTTCAGACGTGGCTCGCCAAGTCACAGGCCATGGGAACAAGGCTTTAAAGTTGTGATTTCAATAGAATTGCGCTACTCTATTGCGCAAGACAAGTCAGTGTCAGTAGCGCTAACAGCCATTGAGAATAAAGCTAGATAATGCTGCAATTCTTCAAATTTTATCATCGTTTTTTTCAAGTGCTAAAAAATAATCAAAATCTAATTTATTTATGCAAAAACCGCAGATCATTTGTTTAATAACCGCAAACATATTATAGCCGCAAACATTTTTTCGGACGAGGTTAATAAAATCAGACTGACCACGGTAAATGAGGACATCTGTTTAAGCCTAATATCATGCCCAAATATTATGCTATGTACCATTCATACATTATACTGCTATTTTTTTCTGCAAAATAAAATGTAATTCCCGGTTGACAAAACCAGTAGCTCTGTAAAGAAAAGAACATCAGCAGAAACTCTAAGGTAAGTAAAGTTGCCACTTTGTCTGAAGCAATTAAAGTAAGAAATAAAGCATTAGTTTTGCATTAATGTTATGTACAAAGGTAAGATTAGTTTACAGGCTATTTCAAAGAGTTGTTTATATAATGAAGGCGTATATTGAAATCAATATGTTGTATGGAGGGATGTCTTGGTATTTTGTGACCAAATTAGATTAGATTATATTGGGGTGGATTCCTCCTTGGAGAAGGCCTCCTTACACGTCAACCTTTGGTTTCTTGTGACCAAATAGTCTGAATTTAATTCTACTAAAACTGATTTAACATTTGGATGTTCCTCTTTCAAATCACACCTCCTTCCTTTAAATATGTTAGAAATTAAAAAAATAAACAGAACACGAATGTAAAAAAAATTTCATACATGGAAGACCTTGCACCAAAACTAATGCACACTCGAAAAATGTATCATCATAAAAAAACATATATTAGAAAAAAGACTGAGTTAAAAACAATAAATATTTAACCAGCATCATGGTTTATCAGTATAGGCCTATATTTATACTAGAGAAGGTCTAGCATGATGCGTAGTAGACTCGGAGTTAATTTGAGTGGTGGGGGATCAGAAAGGCTCAGTTTGTTGCCAAGCTCTGAACATAATACTTCGGTCTGGAAGCCCTTGTACGGGATTCCAATAAATATATTGCCTGTGCGTGCCTGAGTCACATCCCTTCACCTCCAGCGTCCCCACATGCTTAGATTCTTCCCTTCTGCCAGCGCACCTGAGAGTTCATGCTGAGGAATTATAATTCAGTTCAACTTTACTCAGTCTGTGCACAAACCTCCATAATTTATGAAAAATTACCACTCTTTATTGTAATGGACTAAATATGTTAACTAAAATGAATAACTATATATTATAATTACTTTTAAGAGGTATTCTGTTACTTTAAAGTTGTCATTGTATAGCCAATGCTAGTCGTCACATTAGATGCAGACAAGGAGTTGTAGCAGGTGATTGTAACAAGTACAGGCAACATAATATTTCTATACACAATTACAATCTGAGTTTATTTAAAACTGAGAGAACAAGCAGTTGATTGTCATCAGAAACTCCTTAAAAACTAATATTTACAAAATACAAAGTAACTTAACACTAATTATTACATTGTAACGTTCCCTGTCACTAGTCACCTCAGAGTTAGGCCATTGAAGGCAGTGACAGTTTTTACATAATGCATATTATAACATTTACACTACAAACTTATATGGCATTAAAACATTTCAACTCACAGGTTGCTAATTGTTCTAAAAGTTTTGTAAAGCACATCAACATTAAACAATACATAAATACATCATGTTAGATATTTAAACTAAAAATGATTAAAGGTGCTCTTTGACATTTCAAACTTTCCACTGATTTAACAACACTTCCCCTACCCAACATGTGTTGACTATTCAGTGCAATTCCCCAGGTAATATTACTTTTACTTTATATTTAACTCTACCTACTTTGGCAGAACAGACTTCTAACCTTTCTTTGTCCATTGCTTATAATTAATTAATATTAAACAATTATAAAATAAAATGTTACAGAATCAATGTACAGTTTCACATATCAACTAAATTTTAAAATTAAACCTAGTTTTGCCAGACTTTACAATGTCTACTGCTTCACCTTGAAGTAAGCACATCTCAACTTATCCAGTTAATGCAGCCTTAGTCACTTTTTCCATCATCTCTGCAAAGGTATTTGAATAAAAATAAACCAAATTGGGTTCAATTTCCCTTCCAGATCTTCAACAGGACTAATTCTAGCATTTTCAACTATTTACTGTAAGTTTGAATGTGAATAATTCTCCTAAAGGTTTACTGAAACAGACAATTTTATAAATTATTATTTTTGAAAACAAGAGTCCATACTGTTTTTATTTCTGAGTTATTTGCTAAATTATTTATTTTAATGTTATAATATTAGTTAACAAATTTCTGGTGCCTCTCCCCTTTTTATAACGTTGACTTTATAGGCTTACAAATAACACATGATGTTTATGTCTTTAAAAATACTATACATTTGGTTTGTTTTCAACTCTATGAGAACTTGAAAGCCAATTCATTGGCACTTTTCTGCTAATTTAAAATCTCAATATATAAACAGCTTTATCTTGACTGGCTGATATAGCATCAATGTAGAGCAAAAACTATTTAGATAGAAATACAAAACTTTGTAGTGTATTCTTATGAGGTCATAGATGCACACTAAGAAAGGAATTTACAAAGTCTTGATTTTATAGTGTAAAAATGGTGAATATGCAGGTGTTTACTTCAAGCCCTATAACCGATAAAACAGCTGATTTGGATCAAAAACTTAGCAACACATGTTTGTTGAATGTATTTACATTCATTACCATAGCAAGAAACTTTAGAATCAGTTTGTTATTCTTCACAACCATCAGCTTTTTTAGTTTAGGTAACAAAATAAAAACAAACACAATAAAAAATCTACGAAAAAGGCTTACTGTATTATAACGCAAACATCAGTTATTACATATTATACATAAAACAGCTGGTTTGGATCAAAAGCACCCCAACACTTTAACTCGAGCCCCCTCTGTCAAAATCTTTATTTAATGTTTGAGGTGTAACATCGAATTTTTGGATGTCGTACATTGTGTTAATGAAAGAATAAAATTCACTGATGAAATCCACTATTGTCATTTCAGTGAATATGTCAGATTATTCAATACTGTAATCTGTTTCCATTTCCTTCGCCGCTGGTCGCCACGAAGGTTGGTGAGTCCATAGTATGTAATAAATTCCTTTTTTATATTCATGTGTCTTACTTGCACTTATGGTAGGTTGCTTC
>JAGFPH010018851.1:0-12602 GCA_018207615.1 Philaenus spumarius
TGATGATTATACATAATGGTCTTGTATTTTATATTGTAATTTCTATAGGAAACGTTTAACAGGATATTGATGTATTTTGCTCATTTTATTCTAATGGAAGAATAATTGAAGATTTAATATTAGAAAATATTATTGCCTTCATCCTAAAAATGGAGTTAAACAAGCTTTTCAAGTTTCTACATAACACTTTTAGAGGTTTGGTAGCAGGATTAGGTTCAAAAGATGTGAACGTCAAAAAAAAAATAGGTAACAAATACTAATATACATTTTTTTTTATTTCATACTCGTTTTGTAAATTGTGTAATATTCATAGTAGTACAGTTCAAAAGTATATACGTATTATGTAAATAATAAAAACGAATATTTTAAATTTATTATTTTATTTATATGAAGTTTTCTAAGTACAATTATAAAAATTATTTTGAAAATAGTAATATACATATTGAAAGTCTAAGACCATAGCTAATGTTACTGTCGTTAGATCATAATATATTATATTTTATTCGTATTTGTCTCTACCCTTAACATTTTGTGGCAAACTAATTTTATAATAAGTTTATAATTTATGACCTAATAGTTTTTCTCAAGTAGTTTTTATCTAAATAAGTGAAAGTGCTTTCGGAATATTCTTGCTTACGAAGATTAAATGCTAGTAATGGCTTACTAAACAATCAATATTGTTTTTTAATAACAAATTTTGATTTTTCTAATAACTTTAAAAATAGATGTTAAAGTTAAAAATGATGTACTGGTTTATTTTATAAATGTTTCAATAGCCTATCACAAAACATTTAACACATTACATCTTTCGAGATGTAATATAAAGAGATCTGTTTCTTGTAATCAAGAGATATATAACCAAACACAGTTTGAAAAAGAACCAGTGAATTCTATTACAAATTTTCCTTAATCAAGTTATTTGCTACTTTCTAATTTTACTAGAGACTAGGGGAGACCTCTGCGTGCTTCGCACGCCAACCCCCAATGTAACCTTCTAAAAACATATATTATGTTTTATTTATTATAAAGGTGTATAATAACCTCAAAACTAAGATGGCAAATAATAATAAATGTTCAAATGAAATTATTTCTTATAATTTATTTTAGCAGTTATAATAATAGTTAAAAGAACCAGCTAGGCTCAGGTCTAAACTTTAAAACCATAACCTAAAAGCTAGAAATACAAAAATAATGGCTTCAAATTTTTAAATCAGCTGTTAATTGGAGCAAACAGCTATATTATCTGTTATTTTATTAAATTGGTTGCTATGATAATAAATGTAAATACATGTGTTGGTTTATCATTCTAGGCCTAACCTAAGAATTTTTCCAAATAAATTTACAAATATTGAAAAAAAAGGTTTTTATCGAAATGAATTATAGCCTATGTTACTTAGGGAAAGTGTACCTTTTTATTAGTAAAACTATTTTTTCAATCGGTACAGTATTGCCAGAAATTATCCCCTACATAAAAAAAAACAAAAAAAAAACACTGTACCTCTTTATTCTTTATAATATTATTAATTATTAGTATGGATATGCATAGAGAGATAAATTGAGGGAGATGACTAAATAAGCGTCATAACTGTTCCTGTTCAACTAGCCTCTTGAGAAATACAAATCTCTTTGCATTAAAAATAAAGAGGCAAACCGCTATTAAATTATTTCTATGAATTACAATACCACACTATGACTACATATTTTGCAAAAATTTGCTTACACTTACTCGTTTTTATATTTTATAAGACAGATCTAAACTTAAACAGATAGTATGTTAGTAATATTATCTACTACTCTGCTAAACGATTTCTTTTAACACAAATAAATTTAACGGTACATATTATTATAAAGGCCTCATTCTAACAATAATAATACAACCAAAGATATACCAATTATTATATACTAATTTAAATAAAACACAAGTCAAACCTGTTTAAAAAAACATGTTAAATCTATTGACTTTCAAAACTTTCTAAAATCATTAATCAGGAAATAACGTTATTTTTGTATTTCACAATTTACAGAAAAACTTAAAATATTTAATATGTACATATTCATAGCTATTATGAATCTACTTTAGAGATTACATACATTTAACTCTTCAATGCGTATAAATAATCATCCTACAATCTGAACGTTTGAGAACTACAAATGTAGCTAATAGTTTAAAAAATCATTAATACTTTTGTGATTATATGTCATTTTACTGTGATTTGGTTATGATATTGTTTAGATTTCAGTTTTGTAAACTACTAATTTAAAACGATAAATTATAAATACACATTTTACTTAAATGTGATAGTTAAACACTTGTATTTGTCATTTGAAATTTAGTTTAGATTTAATTATTTTTACAGTGTATACCCTCTTATTTGTTTGTTTATTTGAATATTTCATAATACACCACAACAATAATTAAATATTTAAGAACAATATTTTAGAATAAACTTGGCTATATCTAATGTAAATATGGCTATGAACTGTGAAAATTTATTTAAAACCCTGATTATGGTTTGGTGTAATTTCAAAAGGTTCTCTCTTGGACTCGGAAGTCATCGACATATAAGAAGTAAATAGTTCTTATACGTAGATTTAGGTTATGATGAAGATATATACTTACATAAGTACTTAAAATAACTAATAATTTTTTTTTCATAATTACATTGCTGATATTAAAAACTTTACAGATTAAACGTATTGTATAATGGGTTAACATATTTAAATACAATTTATTTCTTGATATGTATCGTTTTACTGATTGAGTGAGAATAAATACCATATTCATTACTTAAAAAATCAAATTATATGAGCTAATATGTAGAACGACTTGTAAAGCAACCCACACCAATTATTTAACCTAATTATTACATAAATTAAATATCTTAATTACATTTTACACATTTTGTGTACATTAACTATACTTGACATTTTTATTTTTTAAATTATGATTGCTACAAAGACTGTTATCTTAATGAGCGATATTAGTGTAAAGTCACAAATCAACGATTCGACGTATACATTTATTTATTTAGTAGAATATTGTCGCAGTTTTTCATCGCCTAATTTGTATTATTATATTATAACATGTTTCACTTTTATTTCTAAACATAACTAATTTAAACAAAACAACTTTGTACATGCTCTAAGCAAATTAACTACGTTTTGATTGTTAGAGTTTTGTAAATAATGGGAATGTCGTAATGTAATTCACTACACGCTACAAATGTTGTGCAGTTTGTTACCCCATAGGAAATTATATAAATACAATCAAAGACTTACAAGTCTTACACTCTACTTTTTGTATTTTTATCATTCGCCAAACGGTTTAAAAACTGTACATTCCTTGCTATGTTTTACTAAGTTGAAAACTTTATCTAAAGAGTATATAGTTTATAGTAAATAATTAATTAATCTACAAAAACAATTGTAAATTTCTCAACAAAATATTTTGAAAATAGCTATATTTGATATTTACCAAAATTAAACAAATAAAAGAGCACTGTGGCACACTCCCCAGTGAGCTGTTTAGGGAGAGGGAGGTGCTTTATTGTGTATGGGTCCTGTCGGACCGAGTCCCACAGTCCCACATTATCTTCTATGGTGAGAGGTTTGCGTAAATGAATTCCAACAACTACAAAAAAAAAAAAAATTATAAAAAATATGAGTCAAATTTTTGTACCTGCCTTATAGCGTTGACTAAATCATATATGATCCCTTATTATCTATCTAGTTCAATAATTAATAATTACAATTATTAATTGTAATTTTAAGTAAATTTAATAAAATTTAAGATCCTCCAAGTAAAATCTTAAAATTTTTGTATATTTTAAGAAGAAAGAAAGACACGTAATATAGTTGCCTTAACTTTTAGATATCATAGCATGTAGAATAATAATTTTACAGTAAAGTCACATTCATTAATGATATTTCTTGTTTTTCCTTCGTTATTCGGTAGAGTTGCACATATTGTTTTACAATATACGTTTGAAAATGTACCCATTCTTGCTTGATTGTATTATAAATAGAATAAGTTATAAATTATCATTTCGTAACCTAATAACATAAACTGTTTTGTTATTTATAAAACACCAGGTCTTCCTAAGTCACCATTTCAGAGTTGAAATGAATCGATTGTGTAGTATGAACAATTATTATTATGTTAATACATTTTCATACAACTTTATAACAATAATATTTTAGGTATTAATGCAATTCTGGAAAAAAGTATTTAAGCTAATAAATAATGCATTTAAAATATAAATAAAAAGTTAAATAATTTTTTGTTAGAAAATTTTTAAATCTTACAATATGGGTGTATACAAATAATAATAATAAAACAATATAATTTTATTTCACATGAGCTTAGCAGTTGTCATGTATCGATTGTACAACAATATGCATATTGTATATGACCCAGATTATAAACTTTTATAATGTTTTTCTATAGTGTTACTAGTTTAAGAAATTGTCCTTTGTTTTTAATTAAAAAAAAATATTATTAATGAAATATCATATTTTTACATATAAAGTGTAAAATGGATTTAACCATCGAAAATAAATATTTTACAAATTATGTTTGGTTACCATATTCTTGTAGAATATTTATAATTTGTTTAAATTTGTAATAAAAAAAAATTAACAAATGTTATGTAATAATTGGCCTATCTTAAGTCAACCAAATGTATATTAAAAACCAAATAAGAAACAAATTATGATGAATGTAGTAAGTAACATTGATGTTATACTAAATTAAACATGACACAAAACAGTTTTGTTTATGAATGCAAAACTAAATATTACAAAATATAATAACAAACAAATTTAAATTGATATATTTTTTAACTTTAAATATGTTTTAGTTTATTTGAATTGCAATACATAGTTTTGGGCAAATTACGAAATAATATAGGTATGCAGAGATGTATAATTTTATATTCCGTGATGATAATTTACATCTAAAACTTATAATAAGTTATATCAGTTAAGAAATAACGTAAACTAAGTTTCTGAAATCTTATCATATTTTGTTGGCTAAACCATATATTTTCCTTTAGATTTGGGTGAAGACTTTTGTGGGTCAAACATATGTTTGAGATCTAATATTTCGTTAGCACTTAAATTTGTATTACTACTAAATTTGTATACTAGTTACGGAAGTACGTTTTTTTAACTTGAATTTCAATGTTGGCAAAGTGTGTAAGATATCGAGTTTAAATTTAAAAAAATTATATTTTAGAAAAATGTATAAATAAAATAAAATATTGTAGTAAGAGGCTTGAACAGGCTCCTCAGCCTGTTTACAAGTTAGTTGTAATTTTTTTTCAAGATGTTTACAAATGGTTTGAAATAATCTTTATAACAACAAAAAAACAGGTTTCCTTTCCTATATATTTGGAGTTTGGTCAGTAAATGTTTTTACTATTCAAAAGTTAAAGACAAATTAATCATATAGTATCACATTTATCACTAAGTGTCACAATTCAAAAGTTACGTTTTCGTAATTTTATAATGCACATATAAATTTGCATCTAGAATGGAAAAGAAATTTTAAAATAAAGAAATATCTTTTAATATTATCCCTCTTCTTAAACTTTCACCTTGATTGTACCTTGGGGCAATTCTGAAAATACCATTTATCATAATAAAGTTTTCGTTATAAGAATTAAAGGCGAAAAGCAGTAACAAACTTTGAAAATGTTCAACTTTGTTTTAAAAGTTTAAATGTATTGTTTAAGATCATCCGTTTTTATATTGCCCCTTAGGGAACTTTTGTATTCAATGAAGGGCATTTTTAGTTAATGAACAATAATTTTAGATTTGCTGTAAGTTAATTATTTATGATTTCGTGTTATTTTAGTCACAATTATTTGTATAAATACATTAGTTTTTTTACAAAACGTAATATAGTGAGCAAATATAGGAAGCATTTTATTTGGTTATTATAGTTTCTCATAAAAATTACAAATATGTTAGGACTTATTAAATAATTTGTGGTTATATTTTTAAAAGATGTGTTATTCTTTAAGGTTGGCTAATTTTTAATAATTTCTTAAATAAAAATATCAAAAGGACTGTGTTATTTAGGCATTCAATCGAATTAGTAATATATTACTGTATAAAAGAAAACCTTAATACAAAATGTACTTTGGACTACTTAAATAGTTTTAGTTTGACTATTGTAGCTCGTTCCTAACTGAAGATGGCTACTTTGTCGTTGAAACGCGTTTGAGTTAATAAACGTAATAGTTCTGTGTTTAAGTTGTATTCCAACAAGTAATTATGGTATAATTAATATGGAATTTAGTTTAGAATAAACCTATTATATGATACTTATTCTATCCCAAACTAAATGTATTACTTAGGCCTAAGGGTCGGCTCTAGCTGTCGGCCATGTTGGCTGACACTCCATAAGACCAATGTTAAATTAAAATCCAAATTTTTCCTTTATTTTTGATCGGAAAATTATAAACGATATGTCATTTTAAAGCTATGGTCAATATGCATGCAAATGGCTTTTTAAAAATTAAGAAAACTATTTTGTTAAATATTTATTAACAATTTAAAACATTGATTTTTAATTTTTTTTTTGTTGCCACTATTAATTATACCGAAAAACTACCAAGCCATTTGCCTGAAGAATTTCGTCCCCAAGATTTTGGTATTTTTTTTAAAACGCTATTTGAACAAAATTTTGGGTTGTAAATGGATTTAGGCTGAGCAATGTCCGTGTAACCTACCGCCGCTATAGAGTGATTTTAATATTTTTTTACGTTGTAACTATTAATTATAGCGAAAAATTACCAAGCCATTCGGATGACCAATTTTGTCCCCAAGAGTTTCGTATTTTTTTAAAAACGCTATTTGAATAATTGCGAGTTTTAAATGGATTTAGGATGAGCAATGTCCGCGTAACCTACCGCCGCTACAGGGAGTCGCAGGTTGCTTTCTGTTTAACTAAAGCCGACCCTTAAGTCAAATATTCTATTACGTTTAAGAGGTTTGAAAAATAGGATTATTTATCTTTTACGGCCTCGATGCTATTTAAATGGATGAACTATGCTTTATGTAGGTAACTTCATCTCAGGAACTAGTTGACACAATGACTTCAAATTTGTCTATACTTATTCAGGATGATTATACTGTGAAAATCATGCAATGTAAAAGAAACATCTTATTTATGTAAACATATATATAACTAAATATATGCCACATATAATTAACTCTTATTTTATAAAGTTTAATATTTATTTCATAACCTTACACTGAACATAACCTGACAAAAATGCCTGATTGCACTCTCCAGGTCATGCAGAAAAAGTGTGCAAAATTTCAAGAGTTTAGGTAGAAAATTTTTTTCACACATTGTATCTATATATATAAAAGCGAAATACCACTGACTCACTGACTCACTCATCACGATTTCTCAAAAACTACCGAACGGATTGAAATGAAATTTGGTATTTAGCTTCCTCTAGGGCCATAGGTGCTCACTAAGAAAGGGTATGAAAAAACTCGAAATTTTAGGAGGGTTTGGGGGGATCAAATTTATTAAAAAATTATTTCTTAAAAACTACGGAACGGATTGGAATGAAATTTGGTATGTAGCTTTCTCTAGGGCCATAGGTGCTTACTAAGAATGGGTTTGGGGAAATTCGAAATTTTAGGGGGGTTTGGGGGGATCAAAGTTGTTAAATCACGATTTCTTCAAAAGTACCGAACGGATTGGAATGAAATTTGGTAAGTAGCTCCCTCTAGGGCCATAGGTGCTCACTAAGAAAGGGTTTGAAAAAATTCGAAATTTTAAGATGTTTGGGGGATCAAATTTATTAAAAAACGATTTCTTCAAAACTACGGAACGGATTGCCATGCAATTTGGTATGTAGCTTCCTCTACGACCATAGGTGCTTAATAAGAAAGGGTTTGGAGAAATTCGAAATTTTAGGGGGGGTTTGGGGCAATCAAATTTGTTAAATCACGATTTCTTCAAAACTACAGAATGGATTGGAATGAAATTTGGTATGTAGCTTCCTCTATTGCCATAAGTGTTTACTAGTAAAGTTTTTTACAAATTAGAAATTTTAGGGGAGTTTGGGGGGTAAAAATTATTAAATCACGATGTATACAAAATTACCGAACAGATTGGAATGCAATTTGTTATGTAGCTTCCTCTAGGGCCATAGGCATTCGCTAGGATATGGTTTAAAAAATTCGAAATTTTAGGGGTTTTTTGGGGGGATTAAAGTTATTAAATCACGATTTATTCAAAACTACCGAACGGATTGAAATAAAATTTGGTATGCAGCTTACTCTAGGGCCATAGGTGCTCAATAAGAATGGGTTTCAAAAAATTCGAAATTTTAGAAGTGGTTTGGGTTGATCAAATTTACTAAACTCATAATTTCAGATCTTGTATTATTATGAAAATAGTGCTTTAATTATTTAAGATCTATATATATAAAAGCCCAATACCACTTACTGACTGAACACTTATAAATAATACAATTACGTTAAAAAAACTGAAAATACAAACCACCACGTACAACGCCGTACGGGTCAGCTAGTCTAATAATAAAAAAACACTACTTTCTAGAAATCAGGTTTAAACATTCTGGACTGTTTACATCACTTACAGTAAAATTCACATGGGTAGTAATTAGGTATTTTAATTTATTATTTTTTCTCTTTCATATAAGCTTTCTTTTTATTCTCTTATTTTAGTTTTCTTCTAGAATCCCTTTTTCTGCCTTCTTCCAGGTTTTGCCAGGCCTAGGCCTTGGAGTTAAACTTGGGCCTCGTAGTTATGAAACAGTTTTATTCCGATCAAATTGATTACCTCTGTATGTATTTGTATTTAACTTTTTAATCCTAGAAATATTTCTACACCAACATTTACACTAATGCACTAGCATAGAAGTTAGTAGGGCTAACACAACTATGAAGAAACCTAACCAACAAAGTAAACAAACACTTCAAAACAATCGTCTGTTATTAAAACATACTTTTACAAATGCAAAATTACAACTACCAATATAAAAACTAAAAATTGTATTTGATTAGGTTTGTGTTAGGTAATGTAATATATGTCATAGAAACAAGAGTTACGCTGACGATAGTTAAAAATTATTGACTATATTATACATTGTAGATGTATTTTTAAAACAATTTTTTTTGGTTTGGCTTTCAAGGTATTAAAGTATTTATATTTATTAAGTATTTATTAAGGTATTTATATATTTTATGAAATGTGATGAAATTTAGATTTTATTAACACCAAAATTTAAAAAAAAACATGTGTGACCCCGAAAAGTTGCATGTTCTCCTGTTTAGAGTTTCCGTGATCAAGTTTTTTTCTACTTCATACAAGTGACGCTTAATATTTATTTATAAAATAATTATGTTTAATTTCTCTTAATACCTCGTTAGAAATTAAGTGATGTTATATTGTATGCAATTTATTTCACAATCTTCATAGTGAAAAAAAACTTTTCTAAGTTTTTTATATATTATTTGTATATTAATATAATAAATATATTAACACATATTCATTACTCTTAAAATACACCATATAAATAGCAATTTTAAAATGCTTCACTTATTAAAAGTTTTTACTTTAGTTAAATGTAAAAGTATTAACTGTGAATGGACATTTTATATACGATTATGGAAACAGTGATAGACCTCAACAAAATGCAATGAATATATATATAAAAAAAATTTTAAATACACAGAAGTATAAATATTTACCAAAATAGGTATTATCCAAATTTTAAATAGAGTTTAATGGAGACCAGAGCTGTATATGTTTGAATTGCTTCTTTAAGAGTTTAATAATATGCCAGTAAAGAAACTCTCTCAGACCCTAGTCCTAGTAATCTGTGTAATTTATTCAAAGTGAAAGTTAAAAGATTTATTCCTATTCTGTGAAAGAGGAATTTTATCCAATTCAAGAAAGGCACGCAAATAGGTTAAAACATTTAACTTTAAACTCTCTTTCGGATAATTCTAGAAATAATTTGTTAAAAAACAGACCTTTTCTTGGATAAAAATTATTAAAAGCTATATTTAATAATAGGTGTTTAATTTTGTTTGTTATTTAATTATAAAATTGTGATTAATATTTAAACTAGAAATTAATTGAAACCATTGCAGTTTCTTTTTTGACGCACAAATAACAGTAATCGGTTAAATTATTAATTAAAACTGGAGATCAGAGCTCCAATCCAAGATTTTATATTACATTTTTGAACTAAGAAGGTTGGAGTGGAAACAACTGACACATTATAGCGTTTATATAAAACAAATAGGCCTACTACAACAGGTGTAGCACTTATCATTGTGATAATTACCTTCTTTTAGGATTAATTTTTGCAGTAAGATAGATAAAGACAATTAAATACACAAACTATACAAGTTCTTGTAATATTCATTTCTTACTTTTAAAGTTTAATTTCTTATATGTTTTACGTTTTTTTTTTTAGTTCAATTTGTTATTTTTTAAATTTATCTATGACATTTTGTTTGATGTCCAGCAATAGTTACCCTAGCACCAAAACCTCAGAAGTAAAATAACGCATGATTAACATACATTTACATTGTACATATTTTGTAATATATATCATTTCAAAATGTCTTTATTCTTATTAGTTTTTCTATCTAATATGAGCAGTTCAAGCTTCAAGTATTACTAATCCGTGTATTTATAGCTGTACTTTAGTTTAAAACTGCTTTTATAAAAGTACTAGCGGAATACCCGTGCTTTGCTAGAGGGAATTTGTTGTTTCCATCACTATGTTACAACACAATTATTGTAATATTTTTCTCTCATTTTCTTTCATCTATTATTTCATGAAGTGAATTATTTAATGTATTTTCAATTAGTTTTGTATTTATTGACCACTGGGTGCCCGTCAATCGTCTTCGTCACTGTATGTGGGCTAAATAAATTTAATAAAAAAATTATAAAATTCAGAGTAAAGAGCGTCTATTTTTTCAACCGCTAAATCTACAGACTGGTAAATCACAGTCTTAGCTGGATATTGCAGATCACCCAGATATGTCCATCTGGAACATCCAGATGCATAGATCGGGATAGTTTTGACCAGATTACGTCAAAAACATTTTCTTAAAAATAATAAATGCCAAATTTCAGCAATTTAGCTTTAAGGAAAGAATACCAATTACTATTTATTGTTTTTAGGATGTAATCACATTTTCAACCATTAGCAAATCGTAACAAAATGTAAAACTGGATTATTTTTTATAATATGTGTCTTGTAAGAAATAAATATAAAAAATGTCAGCTCTCTAGCTTCGATGGAAGTATATCAATTATTATTTATTGTTTTATGGGTTGGTACTACATTTCCACCCCTTAGCAGAACGAGACAAAATGTCAAACTGGGCTATTTTTATATGTATCTTGTAAGTAATAAATGTACAAAATATTAACTTGGAAAGCTTAAGGAAAGCATAAACAATTTTATTTATTGGTTGTTATCACATTTTTACCCCTTAGCAGCACGTAACAACATGTAAAACCGGTTTACTTTTTATATTAGTTTGTGAAGAATAAATGTACAAAATTTCAGCTTTATAGCTTTAAGGAAAGTATAACAAACAATATTTATTGTTTTAGGGGTTTTTACAACCCTTAAAGAGCAAATATTTTAAAATTCTTTCTCTGTGCACCTCTAGCGCCTGTGAGAAATATGTGTACTAAATCTCACGGTATTCAATAAATATTAATACTTTTATGGGGTTGTTACTAAATTTTCACCTCTTAGCTGAATGTGACGAAATATTAAAATGGTTTAATTTTCATATGTATCTTGTAAGAAATAAATGTACAAAATTTCAGTTTTCTATCTTTAAAGAAAGTATAAAAATTAATATTTATTTTTTTAAGGGTAGTTTCTACATTTTCACCCCTTAGCAAAACGTGACAAAATGTAAAATAGGTTTATTTTTATAAGTGTAAGAAATACCTGTACAAAATATAGGCTC
The DNA here is from genome assembly GCA_018207615.1 of Philaenus spumarius. Taxonomy (NCBI): domain Eukaryota; kingdom Metazoa; phylum Arthropoda; class Insecta; order Hemiptera; family Aphrophoridae; genus Philaenus; species Philaenus spumarius. The sequence continues at coordinate 12,004 of JAGFPH010018851.1, forward strand.
TATAGCTTTAAGGAAAGTACAAAATGTATATTTTATGTTTTAGGGTTTGTTTCAACCATTAATGGCTAATATCTTAAAATCCTTTATTTGTGTGCCTCTAGCGCATATATGAACAATATGTGCACCAAATTTCACGTTCCTAGGCAGTATTCAATTAATATTTATAGTTTTAGGGGTTATTACTACATTTCCACCCCTTAAAAGATCGTGACAAAATATAAAACTGGTATATTTTTTCTATGTATCTTGTAAGAAATACATTTACAAAAAATCAGCATTCTAGAAAGGGTATAGGGAAATTATAAAAATTTATATTTATTGTTGTAGGGGTTGTTACCACATTTCCATCCCATAACAGAACGTGACAAAGTATAAAATTAGTTTATTTTTCTACGTATTTTCTATGAAATTAATTTACAAAATATCAGCTCTCTAGCTTTAAGGAAAGTATACAAACTGTATATTAATTGCTTTTATTGGTTGTTGTCACCCCTATCAGCACGTAACGAAATGTAAAACTGGTTTTCCTTTTATATGTATTGTGCAAGAAATAAATTTAAAAAATTTCAGCATTTTAGGTTTAAGAAAAATATAACAAA
>JAGFPH010018852.1:0-15883 GCA_018207615.1 Philaenus spumarius
TGCTACGAGCAAGTTTAAACAAAAACGTTTTTGCTTAAAGCAGTTTTGCTGGATAAGTGTGCGGCCGGCCTGACGCAAAAGAAAAACCCAACCCTACCAATGGTTTGTTTATTGTTTGTCATCTGTCCACTATCTCTTGTGAAAGGAGAGTACAGTGTTCAAGTTCATATTGTGTTTCGTGTCATTCAGCTTCGAAATATAATTACTATGAGATTATTTAATTCTAAGTACTGTATGCCACTATGTGTATAGTTTAACTAGGGGCTCTGCCAATGAACGCAACAAAATGGCGGATTACGGCCAACCTAAGCCGAAATCGAAAAAATTTTATACTACATTGTCGACTTATTTTTGCTTGCAGAATCTAAATCTGCATAGCCCGCTACGCTTTACTGAATCACCCTGTATATTTTATATTAATATTAGTCTATAATTTCGTAATATTTTTTGAGTATGGAACATTGTAACAAGTATTTTAAAGTGACTCCATGCGTTTGAATAAAGAAAATATTAATTAAACATATTACAATTTGGAATATTAAAATTTTAGGTTATACTAGATTTTAACTTGTTAGAAATATATTTTTAATAATGAATAAATGCAACTTCCGACACAGACAAAATAGTGAGTACTTTCTTATTTCAATCACTCCAACGCTGCAACTGCTAAATATTGACGTTCTGAACACTGTCGTTGAAATTGGATTCTCTAAAATAGACTTACATAAAACATGTTTTCTAATAAAAAATGTATATGCAACATATTTTGAATCGTGGAACTAAGTTTTATTAACGATTGAGAAATAAAACTAATAACATACTTTGTCAGCATTTTGAATTTTAAAAAGTGATGATACTTAAAATAAGCGCAATCAGTTATTTTCCTAATTTGTGGTATAATCGTCTTTTGTCTCAACCAAATAATTCTTATCTTTACCTCATGAAACTTAATGAAAAGTGAAAAATGAAGTGACCACTATCTTAAAACATGTAATATGGTTTGTATAGTTATAATAATCCTGTGTAAAAATCGTTTAAACATAGCAATAGTTTAAAAATATTAATATTAGTTTCCGAAAATAATGAACCATAAAGTTTGGATCGCACTTAATATTTTCCAAATAAATATTAAATGCAAATTTGTTGATGTGGGGTAACAGTTACCGGTACAACAGTCTAAGAGTTTATTTTATATTATATATTGCTATCTTTAACAGTCAATCGAATAACATTATTTATAATAATACAATAGCCTATACTGTGCAAAGAAAGGAATTACTAATAATAATATTACAGTACCTTGATATTTCCGTCCGAAGTGTGATGTGAACGTGTGTATGTATGTTTTATTTATTTTAATGTGCGACGATCTCTTCGGAGTGATTAGAACTTGAAAATGGAGTTTCGGCTCCGAAACATGTCGTAATAAATACACGACAAGAAGTCACGTGACGGAAATATCAAGGTAATATTATTATTATTAATTATAATAGTGACTTGGTACCACAAATATGCTAGTAAAAAAATAAAAAAGAATTACTATTGGTGACATATAAAAAACATTAATAATGCAGTATAGTATATAATTGTTGTAAACTAATAAAAACATTTCATTACTGAAATAAATGACTTAGTAAAGGCTTAAACAGTAAACAAAACACATTTTAAATTTCAAACCATTTATTTAGTTTATTTTGTATCATAAAATTGTTTGCAATATCTCATTTTAAGCAAAATTACAATAAACATACGTTTTGCATTTTAGATTTTTTTAATGCCTTTTGTTATGTAACCGAAAAGGCTGATCAAGGTCAATAGATTTGGCACATAAGACGATGTTAGTCTACTAGTAGAACTGCCGGCGGGAAACAGGCGGGGAATAGGTTGGAATAGCCTGTAGTAGAAGGAGAGGGGGAGACAGAACTATTTTTTGTAGTAAATTCATTGCACATCGATGTCAAGCGGCTCCGTAGAAGTTCCAATATGTTCCGATAGGCTCGCATGATTTACAAATAATTTCTGTCTTTTGCCCCCTCAATTAATTGTTGTTTCTGTACACATTCGTTTATTGTTGCCTGATGATGCTTAACGGCGAAACACCTGTGACAATTATATTGTTATTTTTGTGAAATTTTGTGTGAGAATATTATTATATTATTATTTGAAAAATATAATATTTTAGAAGAGATTTAGGCACTGACCGTTAATAATTTTCTGGGTGAATTAAATTAACAAAGCTGTATAATCTTAGTATGGACTTGTCAATCGATTTTATTTTATTAACAGCATTGTTGTAATAGCATTGTTGTAATCATTTTTAAATTGTTAAAATCTGACGTAATTAGGAAACGTTATCAAGGTAAATGTTGTTTAACTTCAAATGTATTTAACTTCAAGTGAATAAGGCAATGATATTTACTTGACCCTCTAAATGAAGCGAAGAAAATGTGTAATTTGTAAGTTAACAGTGTTTAACCAATGATACTTAAATGTTTAACTAATACTTTATTCGTATAAATAATGCCAATACAGTAGATAAATGAAATTTCAGTATTATATTCAAGAAACTAAAAGCACGAAAGAAATCAAATACATTTTTTCGATAACTATTAAATAGATTGTTGACACATCTCTTGCGAATAATTTTCTTTACTCTGTTAAAAGGTTTCAAAGACATCGTATTCTAATTGTATTTGCTTTACTAGAGTGCTTTCAATGCTTGAATATTTGTTTAAGTGATAAAAATATAGTGCAGTATAGAATTTCAAATTTGTCAATAGCTTGCAGACATAGAGTACTACTGGGATAGTGATATATATTAACTGCGCAATATATTTAGTTCTTGTTGTTTCTAATTGTACACTTGCATTTATTTCAATGAAGTCTTTGAAAGTCATAGATAAATTTTTAGTTCGGTACTTAAAAATAAAACCTTCATTTATATTGTCTCTTTGACAATTATTTATTTTATCCAAAATGCATGAAGGTATCACAATTATATTTTATATTACTAAGCACGCTAATCTGCGTGTATTCTAACGATCAGAATTAAAAATTAAGGGTACAAGAAACTAGCACATACTTTCTTACAAACATATTTAAATAATTAAACCGATTCACTGTGACTTCATAACTGTATGAGGGGTAGGAGAGGTGATATAAAAGTAGGAGATTAACAGCTAATAAATATTATTATTATTAGCTAGAGAGAAAACTATTCGATCGATTTCGAACAAATATGCACCAAACACGTCAATGTTTTGAAAAACAACCCCCTTTTTGGCCAAAAACTCCCCAAAAATCAGTTATTATTATTATTATTAGCTAAACGAGAATTAGAAAGTTGCTGTTTTTTGCCTATTGTAGGGTACATTAAGGGCTACAAATAAGCTAAATTTTATAAAAATCGTTGAAGGTGTTTTTCAAAATTTTACGAAACCTTTTTTCGTGCATTTATACAGGCCTAATTAACATGTTTGGTGCAAATTTGTTCGTACTCTCTAGCTTTGTATACATAGGTACAGATACTTTGTAAAACCACTTTCTTGGATTCAGGGTGTCCCACAACGGATATTTTCACAAATATCTGAACATCATTTTTTTGCGATCACTATACTTTCTCTGTACTATAGTATAGTGAGAAAGTAAAAAGGTTTATATTATGCATTTATATGTTGGTTTTTGAAAAATAGTCCATAAACTAAAATTTGGCGTTTTTTTTTAAATCATTCTATATTTTGAGCTTTTTATTTTTCGAAATAAAATTTTAAGATTTGTATACAGCCCAAATTTTTAAGTTTAAACTGTAAACACTTTAGATGTTTATCTTAAATTTTTTTTAAATGGCTGGTCTTTAATTGACTTTGTAAAAAAGTACACTTCAACGCAACTTTGGCAATGTCAAGGCCTTACTCCCTTGTGAGCTTGATCTTATCTAAAGTAAGAAAACTATGAAGGTTCAACAAAAATACTTTGCTCTGACAAAAAACACGCAATTCTCTATGTATTGAAAATTCACCCAATACAGGGGTTGGCGTGTGAAGCACGCAATGCATTGCTTATTGAAAATTCTCGCAACACGAGGGTTGGCGTGCGAAGCACGCAATGCATTGCGTATTGAAAATTCCCCCAACACGAGGGTTGGCATGCGAAGCACGCAATACTCTGTGTATTTAAAATTCTTCCAATACGGAGAGGTTGGTGTGCGAAACATGCAACGCTCTGTGTACTGAAAATACGGGGTTGTCGGCAATGTTGGCTGACACTCCATAACACCAATGTTAAATTAAAATCCAAATTTTTCCTTTATTTCTGATCGGAAAGTTATAAAAGATATGTCACTTTAAAGCTATGGTCAATATGCATGCAAATGGCTTTTTCAAAACTAAGAAAAATATTTTGTTTAATATTTATTAACAATTTAAAACGTTGATTTTTAATATTTTTTTATGTTGTCACTATCAATTATAGCGAAAAGCTACCAAGCCATTCGCATGAAGAATTTTGTCCCTGGGAATTTGGTATTTTTTTAAACGCTATTTTAACAATTGCGGGTTTTAAATGGATTTAGCCTGAGCAATGTTCGTGTAACCTACCGCCGCTATAGGGTGATTTTAAATATTTTTTACGTTGTAACTATTAGTTATAGCGAAAAATTACCAAGCCATTCGGATAAAGAATTTTGTCCCCAAGAGTATGGTATTTAAAAAAAAAGCTATTTGAATAATGGCGGGTTTTAAATGGATTTACTATGAGCAATGTCCGCGTAACCTACCGCCGCCACAGGGAGTCGCAGGTTCCTTTCTGTTTTACTAGAGCCGACCCTTATAAGTGTGAGGTAAACATCTACTAGTTCGTTGGAAGGATGAGTCACATTATAAAGCGGTGTGGGAAAACGTTTTTTTTTTCCCCCACTTAAGCCCTTTCCCCACACCCCCGGCCCATCGCGAGGCCGTGTGCCATTATTCACACCGATATCTACAACAACTTCTATACAATTGTTTGGACGTGGTGCGCATATAGAGGTTTACACTTAAAAAAAAAGTAGTTTCGAGAATTTTCGCGGATCACTCAGAGGATACCCCCTTGAGGCATGCTTTTTACTCAGTGGAGGAGTAGGCCTACCTCGGTTCATAACCTCTGGGTACCTGGGATGCATTTTGTGTTCAGGATGACGACTCAGATAATTGATTAATATAACATGTATGCATGGTTCACTGTTTCTTAATTTATTTGTATTTTATAAAATTTCTGTATTGTGTTATTTGTTGTATTGGATCTTATTTGTATTGTTTGTTGTGCGTGATGGTTGTTAATGTATTTAAGGTATGAGCAACTCAGCATTGCTCCTTATGTGTACCATAAATGTTGAAAATAAATGATATACGTACTATTCCTATACATATTATTTGTTTACGATTTTTAACATTACATATTGTTAGCTACAAGATTCTTCTTTCGTTTAAGTTTTTTTTAGCTCAATTTGATAACAAATATAGTGTAGCGTATTCGAGGCTGGAACGCAACTTATTTGTCAAATAAAATATTTTGCATACGCTCTTAGGCTGCTAACTTTTATAAGTACTTTTAGGAAGTTTAAGAGTAAAAAGTTGTCGCCACCGCCCAACTTTCCGAAGCAAAAATATAATTTTACTCCACTATAAGATGTAAATTGGTTTAATTTTAATTTTATGAGCGTCTTATTCGTCTTGATAAATATTTCTTTGAATATGCGTGTGTTTGAGAAAATATATACAGTTTTTTAGCGCATTATATATTTAGAAGTCCTTATTTTGTACACATGTTTTGTTTTATTATTTTGTACTAGGGGAGACCCCTTCGTGCTCCGCACATATATATTATGTTTTATTTATAATAAAGGTGTAACATTAATAATAACTTCAAAACTAAGATGGTAAATAATGTTAAATGTTCAAATCAAATTATTTCGTATATTTTATAACAGCAGTTATAATAAAGGTTAAAAAAACCAGTAAGGCTCGCCTACACTTGAACCTAAAAAAAAAAGTTAGAAATACAAATAATTTTTTCATATTTTGAAATCAGCTGTTAATATCGGTTACTCACTATCAATTACCGTATATTATCAATAAATAGGCCTACTATTAAAATTAATTACAATATGTCTTATTTATTTTTAAGTATTATGTAACATAGTTTTTTCTTATTTTCAATATCCTTACCGCAAGTTTTTATTGGTATGTGCGTATTGAAACATGTGATGGTTCAGTCTAAGCCTAACTTAAAATATTATTTTGTACTAAGCTGGAAATCCGAATCAACTGTTTTATCTGTTATTTTATTTTATTGGTTGCTATGGTAATGAATGTAAATACATTCAAGAAGTTGGTTCATCAGTACAGGCATATACACCATCAGTCTAGGCCTAACCTAAAATTATGTTTAATTTATTTTACCCGCCTTAACGGCAACATACGCATACAATTTATGTTTTTGTGAACATCATTGAATGATATAAGTTTTATCTTTCAATAAAGTTTTAGTTTTTACTTTCTCCACCCTATACATAGTATATGGAGAAAGTATTGTTTTCGTAAAAATGTTCGAATTTGAATTTTCAGTTGAATTATCTGTTTTGGTGCTCCCAGAACCCCAAAAAATTGTTTAATGCAATTATCTGTGTTGGTACTCCCTGAACCCAAAAATATTTTTAGTGGAATTTTTTGTTTTGGTGCTCCCTGAACCCAAAAAAGTGTTTTTAGAGTGGTGTCTGTCTGTCAGTCTGTCTGTTTGTATACATGACCAGAGAGGACACTATTGGTCCGATTTTCATGAAATTTGGTATGTAGGTACTAAACCCTAATATCTCCAGGCGTTTTTTTTCATTTTTTGGAATTTTTAATTTTAAAGGGTAATTTACCCCTAAAAACCCATAAAAAACTACAAAAATGCTAATTTCTCAAATACGGTTTTAACGATTTTGATCAAATTTTCAGTATTTATAGTGCTTAAGATGCCAAACAAAATGACACCACCCGCTTTTATCAAAACTTCGGCGTTTTATAACTATGGGGAAATGTTTAAAAATAAACAAGTTTGTGTTGTCAATCTAGCATCGCGGCAGCGGCCGCACAGGGTAGCACCACGGTATCGAGCACGGCCAGTAATTTAAAGGTCGCGCGATCGAATCCCGCCTGGGACAATAATTTTTTTATACGATTGACGTAGGTAGAATATTATTTTTTTGTTTTGTTCTAAAAAGTAGTAAAAAATAAAATGATTAAAAACAATATTATTTTGATTACAGTAAGTTGGGAGAAAGTTTGTGTCAGTTAACTGATAGACTGATACCGTTTATTTAGTTTGTCATAATGTTGCTTATTTATTGGTATTACAGCTGTTAGACGCTATGGGTTTAACGCCCAACTTGATCCTGTGAATTTGTTCCCAATAAATTTACAAATATTGAAATAAAAAGTGTTTTTATCAATATGAATTCTAGGATAGTGTTACTCAGGGATAGTGTAGTTTTTTATTAGTAAAACTATTTTTCAATCGGTTCAGTAGTTCCAGAGATTACCCCCTACATACGAACAAACAAATTTTACCTCTTTATTGGAAACATTCTGTTATTATTACAATCAATAAACATATGTAATGGTGCTTACAATTTTGTTAAATATTGAGTATATTTTTTGTTGTTTTTATGTTCAATACATGCTGCAGTTTTTCTAAAAGTATATACAAACACGCTTTTATTTAAATTAAAGTTTGTGTCAAAATTTCAAAGCAATCGGTGAAGAACTTCCGGAGATTATCGATTTTGAACAAACGCACATTTACATTTTTATTTATTGACCGAGCGAAGCGAGGTCTCCGTTTTAGCTCGACCGTTCGGCATTTCGTCTGTGTGTCTGTCTGTCTGACCGATTGTCATGATTTTTTGCATGAATGTTCCTTATTCCTAGGCAGAGCGATGTATAGCTCGTCAGTTTTAGTAAGACCTCCACGGTGCGCTGACGGGAGGAAAGAATTTAGACAAGTGGGGACTCCGTCCGCTGGAGGGGAAGGCATACCTTGCTATGTACTATCACTCTTTTGCGCGACAGCCTTGTGTTCTATTACTTCCAGACCGAAGTGTTACGTTCAAAGCTCGGTAATCAACTAAACTTCTCTGACCCCCCACCACTCGAATTAACTCCGAGTCAACTGCGCATCTCGAGGTCACGGTCTATGCTAGAAATTCTCTACTATATATGTACGGTATTTTCCATTTTTCATTTTTAACCCCTTAAACAAAATAAAAATGGCGGCCGCAACGTTTCTCTCAGTGTAAGATTTTTTCCAAAGCCAGTTTGTGGCTTAACCGTAAGTCGAATTGAAAAACTAATACCTAACATTTTGGGAGTAGAAAATTTGAAGTTCTACAAAACTGTTTTGTTGATTTTTTCTCTGTACCTCTACGGAAAGCTCACAAAATGAACGCAAACTTCAAATTTGTTAAAAATCGTCCAAGTTTTTGTATTTTAACCACGTTTTTATAAGTTTATTCTTTAGATATCTTCATAAAATCTTATAATTTTATGCAGAGGGATATAGAGAGCGTGACTCGCTGTCTTGCTCTTTCCTGCACTACGTCACTACGTCAGTGTGGCCGCTGTGACCGTGAGTAGTGGAGGGGGTGAAGAGAAAAGAAGCCCAATTGGCGTTGCGTCGCATTTACTGAGCTGTAGTCCTTTACCAACTACATTCTCTTATTCATTTTGTTTCTTTGTTGCACCACGCAGTATTTAGAGTCGAACTGATACAAAACATCGTAAAAAACTACAAAAGAGTAAAACACAAAAACCCAAAAAAAACATATAAACCAAAATGGGAATATAGATCGTACCTCCCCGAGAGAAATTTTATGACCGGTGTCCCTGGAAACAGGGAAGAAACGAATAAATTGCAAAATAATTTTTCACTGGCTAAACCTTATACTTACTTAACCTAAGCTCAAAACCAGATTTGTTATTTCAACGAGCGAGGCCTACTGTTCACAGAACTACTGGTATAGACAGTTGTTTAGTTTTCTTTATGTATTCAAGCTACTACGCAAAATGTATTTTGTTTTCCAAAGTTTAAGAGTAAGAAAATACCCAACGGTATTGTTGTCACAGGCGTGCACATCTAATATGCGAGTAAGTATTCCTTGAATTTGATACAGTTTGTTAAATACCGGAACACTTCGCTTAATATATTCAAGCTTACTTTATTATTTGACAATAAATAAGAGTAACGTAGTTCAGCTCTTTAATACTTACTTTGCAAAAGATGCCGATGAAAACAATGGAGATGATTTATTTAAAGCTGTTACTTTACTCGAAGACTTTTTAAATAATTCATAGAATCATCCGAGCTGAAGTTATAATAATGAAAGTTTAAATGGGTCAATTACACCCTTAGGGTTGCAAGAGAAGCTTCATGACTGTTACTATAAGATGCAAATTGGTTTGACAGATTTTCTAAACAACAGAAGTTACATAAATTAGTTTTCTTATATTGATGTTGAAAGGTAACATTATCGTATATTGAAATAGTACGCTAGGGGACTTCATTTAATTTCTTAACAGTGTTTTCTAGATCATATACAGAGTTAAAATAAGTCGTGATACTCCTCGATATAATTTAAATTGACTGCTATAACAACGTAAACCCTCTACCATACCTACTGTAAAACTGTTTCTGGGGTTTAAGGGGTATACAAAATTATTAAAAAATCTGGGGGGAGTAAATTGTATTATTTTACTAATTTGTATTCAGTTTATTGTGTTAGCTTATTAAGTTTATTTATTACTAGCAGGTACCCGTGGCTTTGCACACGGTCCAAAGATAGTGGGTTTTAGTCCAAATCTATCATTGTTTCATGTTGAAAAATAGTCCAGCTCTCTTGCTTTAAGGGAAGTATAGTATTAAATGTTTATTGTTTTAGGGGTTGTTATTACATTTTCATCCCTTAGCAGCATTCTTTAAATTGCAAATATTATTTACATTGTATTGTAAGAAATAAATGTACCAAATTCCAGCTCTCTAGCTTAATGGGTAGAATAATTAATTTGTATTTCTTTAGGGGTTTTTACCCCTTAGCAGTACACTAAAAAATACAAATACGGTTTACTTTTTATAAATATCTTGTAAGAAATAAACGTGCAAATTTCCAGCTCTCTAGTCTTAATGTAAGTATAATAATAAATATGTATTGTTATGGGGTTGTTTCAATACTTAAATCTAAATGAATTTTATCCTATGTCTCATTCCAGGTCATGATCTATATGTGTGCCAAATTTCATTCAAATCCATCCAGTAGTTCTTACGTGATTGAGCAACACACACACAGACAGAAACCATTAGATTTTTATATAACAGTATAGATATATTTTTATATAATTTTTATTTTACATTTTTATTGTATTTTTTTATTATATTTAAGTTTGTTTTATAAATTTTTAAAAGATTTATATTGTTTATTATTTTAATTTATATTTCATTAATGCTTGTAACGATTTACGTCGCTCCTCCTACTCCCCACCTAGACGCGTTGTGATTGGGCGTGAACAGAGAGGAGTGGGGAGGATGGAGTAAACCCTAGACTATTTTATTTCAGTAGTGTTTAAAAACCCTCTAAAGATGATGACTATGTCATTGAAATATACATTAGGGTAGTACATTAAACATAACTTTTCATTAAATTGTTCTGTTATTGATTTTTGTTCCTTCTATTTGTGGTTCGCGGTTTCATTCAATCATTGTGATATATTATGTGGGCAAGATAAGTTATTATTTTTCTTTTGTCAATGTATTATTTTGCTGAAGTCTGGAATCTGTATTTTTTCTTCGTTCAATAATTTATCACTTAGTAATTTTAAAATTTTCAATTTAAATTGCCTGCTCAATGCACGCTCCTCCCCGTCATCATTAGTTTAGTTAGCATAAAGTAAACACGTTAAACAAATGGGTGCGCTATACCACTAGAGAGAATCCTCAGCACGATGTTGAATAAATCCACTAGGAGCGCTGGCAATCAGTCTAGCAGTGAGGAGGCGGAGCTAAAGAAATGATTGACAAGGTTTGGGTTAAACCTTCGTGCAGACTAGACGTACAACGTAGACACACACAACTGTACTGTACTTCCTTTCCTTGTTAGCCCTACTGTTAGTAATAATTATAACTTAGCAACGCAGCGAAGGCAAATAAGGAATTGAATAACTGAATTCTTTATTTTGTTTTGTACTTAATAATACAAACAAACTGTTTACTAATGTTGCAAAATGTTAGTTATTATTAATTTACAAAGCAATTAAATAAAGTATGAAACATGGGGACTTTTGTAACACTTGCCAAAACGTTCGACTTTATTCATTATTGTTCTGAGTAAAAAAATCACTTTTTAACTATAAGTGCACGTTTTGTTGACAATAATATTTTTAAAACATAGGCCTACCTACACATCTGTAGGTATCTATAATATTCAAATAGTCATTTAATTTATTCTATGAAATGTCTGCATATTAATAGTGTCGGTTTTTATAAAATTTGATGTATAATAATTTGGCTGTAATATTACAATAATTTACAACAATTAGTTATATGATTATGACACTTAAGATCGATCTTTCAATCCAAATTAAATCCTGGTTTTTATCATAAAAATTATATACTGTATGTATATATTTTGTTACAAAAACAAGAAAAGAAAAAAAACCTTAAAATTAAACATCCATATCACATCCAGAATTCGATTTAAAATTAATTTTCTGTAAGTTTCTTTAGAAAAATGCCTTGCAAAATTACCTGAACTTGCATTTTCTTGTTAGGTTAATTTGAATAATTCTGGTAAAATGCATCCTCCTATTTCATTAATGTTTTAATTTGTATTTGAGCCCCAGTACAACACTCATGTTTTAGAAAGGAGTAAATTTACCTAACTTGAAGATAAGCATAGCCAATAAGGCCTACTTTAAATTCGGAATCTAGGAACAAATAGGTATAGCTATAGGCCTATTTTGAAATAAATAATTAACTTACTCACTTTTCATTTTGATGAGAAAAAAAACATTATTATTTATGCATTATGAAAATTATTATTTGTACATACAAAAGTTATTATTTACTCATAAATAACTTATAATGTTCACATTAAAATCATTATTGACGCATACAAAGTTATAATTTTCACATAAAAATCATTATTTACACATAAAAAGTTATTATTTGCACATAGAAATCATTATTTACTTACTTAATCATATTATTTTATTATTTACCCACAAAAAACTTATCCTTCTGTATTTACACATCCACAACAGTTAAAAAAATATTGTTTACACACAAACAATAATTATAAAAGTTATTTACACAGAAAAAAATATTTACACAAACAAAATCATTATTTAGGCTTAAATATACTATGTGTTTACACATACAAAAGTTATTATTTATCCACAAACAGTTACAAAATATATTATTTACACACAAACAATAATTATAAAACCTATAAAAGTTATTTACACAGAAAAAAAATTATTTACACATACAAAATCATTATTTGTACATAAAATGTTATTATTTACACAGACATAATATTATTATTCACATAAAAAGTTTTCATTTACAAACAAAATACTAATTATTTAGAAATATAAATAACTATTATTTACAAATATACAACAACAAGAAATCTGTTTACAATGTTATTAAAAATACAAAATATAGTTTTTTGAAAATCTTTTTTTCACTTGTTTTTTCAACGTTTCCACTCCCGTATGGGTAATCCCCTTGGGTATCTAGGGTCAACCAGTTCCGGAAGCATACACTCATTATAAAATGAAACCAATTGTCTTTTCATTTTAGTCTCCCAGAACTCGTCGTCCTTATTTACCCTTTCAATGGATAACCCTTGTGGAGTCCATACAATAAATAAACAAAATGTACGCTTCGTTATATGAAGCTGTCCTTGTATTTGATAAAAATATGAGTGGTTTATTTTTAAAACAAGCTCTTCCTGATGATCAACTTCACAGAAATTTATTATTTTGGCCTTAGTCGCCTCCAGTGGTGACATATTTCGTGCACTTACAGGACACTTCACTTCGACAATCCCCTTATCTCCCAAAATTCCGTCTGGTGTTGCAGCTAAAAAGGGCAGGTTGCTGTCGATAAATAATCCGCATTCATCAATGTTGGTGCCGATACGCTCTTCAACCTCCTGTATTGCAGTTTTTTCATTTTCAATGTCATATTTTGTAGCGGCATTTCCATTGAATTGGCTGTACAGTAGATAATGAATTGTTTTTTTTCACGACGTGGATTTACGCATTTTGCAGATTTTACCAAAATTTGATGCTGTAAGTCTACACCTTCTCTCTCAACCACAACTCACTTTGGCTTTGGCCCCGAGATTTTTGTTCATTCCTTTCACGGCGAACGTCATTGATATTTATTGACTCCAGGAAGTCCATTTTATTCTGCTCATAAATGTCTGGCTCCATGTCCAGCTCAGCACATTCAACAGATCCATAGTCTTTGTCTGCAGATGTCCCATCTTGTCCCAGATGTGTCTTTTGTCCCACTTTTTCTTAAAGCATAATCTTGTTTTTCTAACAGATTTTCTATTCTGTTTTCTAGCGAGATTTTTTTTAGAATAGATCCCTGGGCTGTGGCCAACAGTTATTTTTTTATGAATACAGCGATGCAAATTGTCAGCCTCGTTTACTGCTATGACCGAGAGTTCACTTCGTAAAGTGTAGCTTTCTCTTTGAGCAAAGTTTACTCTTTTTCCTCCAACAAACTTACATAGTCTTGCATTAAAACTTTCGGCTATGTTTGAAGTAACGCACTCCAAGAGGCTGTCGGTATAATTTGTTAAAAAGTTATTGGCTGCCATAATTTCTGGCCATACCCCGCTGAGATACTTGTATACCTTTTGTCTGTGCTCTGGCGCAAATGCAACAAAAAATTTTAAATTGAATGATAGCTTACCTATTGACACAATGCGGTAAAACTGTCAAAGTAACGACGTCTGTATGTTCTGCTCTTTGCATAGGCTCTCCCTCACGCTGTGGGAGGTTTTGTCTAAAATAAATTTTTTTAAATGTAATAGTATAATTTTGTTTTAGTTCAAATTTTTGACACTTTCAAAATAGCTTTACCTTATATAGGTTGTCCGTATTTCTAAGAAAATAGTAGCCTACATTCAATGATAGCTTATATATTGACACAACTGTCGAACTAGTGACGTTTGTGTTTTTGTTACGTTAACCGTTTTCAAGTTATATCCCTTTAAAAATTTGTAATAACCGCTTTTTTGCACTTGTAAATTGTAACATACAAAACGCTTTTCATATCAAATTTGAACCCAATGTCTTATTTATCTATTTCTGAGTTTTTGTAAACAAACTAAATGACAAATTGCGACTAAACTAAGCCGAATTTGAAAAAAAGTTACGGAAATTTTTGTATTTATTTCAACGTATATCAGGTTTTTTGTGACATCCTGTGTAATAATCCAAATCACATTGGTTTCTTTGTACTCCTTTACAAGGCTGAAGAATATACATAATGGATTAAAATTATAACATTAGTTTGTCATTTTGTTTTGCACTAGTCATGTACAAAACAACTTTTACTTTTTATTAATAATTCACAAAGCAATTAAATAAAGTGGGAAATGTGATGTATAAGTGTAGCTTATACTGTATTACCTTTTCAAACCCCAATTAGGTCTACGTCATTGTCCGATTTATAAAATACGCAAGTTTAATTAGTTATTTAAAATAATTTAATTTTGCCTCTCAAAATATGTATAGATAGATCTAGTTGTAAAATACTTCAGTCGAAATATCAGTCGAGACAATTTACGTTTTGCACAAACAATTTTTAGCCCGACCTGTATATAGATATAGGCTACTGAAGTCTTCCTAATGCAGTATTATGTAGAAATAGTATTCAAATCTTCTATCATGTATGTGCTAAGGCATTAAAAATATGAGTATTTTACAAATAAAGCACAGTTAAAGCTTTATGTTCATTCTATTATGTTGTAGTAGATGTATATATATAATCAAACAAAAAAGATGTTAATAAAATTATGCTTATTTGTTCAAGGTATTTACAGCTATAGCCTTAGACAAACCAGAGTTTGTTTTAATCTTTCTACTCTTCCTTCTTGTTGACAATGCTAGACCTGATTTCTTTCTAGAACGCTGTGACGGCATTTTAGAAATCTTATATTGTAAAATAAACAGTACAAACAGAAATATTACGCACTGGATTCTCGCAAATGTCGGTTGTCGGGAAGACAGACAAAGTGGGAGGAGTCAACATTGAAAAGACTTACGCTAGCCTGTTTCACTGAATTGACGCACTACCGCGCCACTTTACAGTAGCAAGAATATCGCTTGCAAGCACTTGCATGATTGCAAAGTACTGCCTTATTTTTTATTTTATCTATATTCTTTCAACTGCAACATTTTCAGAAAACTTCAATGTACAATTTGTAGGACACAAAATGTGTTCAAACGACTTCATGTTTCCAAGTAACTCAACTGAAAATCAGGTTTTTCGCCTACTTATAAGCTAATTATCTTTAAGTAAAATAGATAATTTCCATTGTTTAGCACCTACAAATTATAGTTTAGATGTTCGTTAACAACTTCCCGCAAATTTCAAAACATTATCTTCAAAATTGAATGAATGATTTCTAAGATTGCAGAGGGCTGCATAGGTCTGTTTCTTCCTGGTATGGCGTACCCTTAACACGTTTTTATTAGTTCGGTTTCCGTCATGTCTGTCTGTCCGGGTGGAACTTTGCAATAGAGTTTAAACTAACTTCCCGATGAGCTAGAGACTTGAAATTTTATAT
>JAGFPH010018855.1:0-11842 GCA_018207615.1 Philaenus spumarius
GAAAGTGTGTATGGGATGACGTAAGTAAAAGAAAATATTTGTAACTATATATATATATATATATATCTTCAATACGGAATGAACTAAGTTGAGAGATTTACTGTTCTAACCGTTTTAGAATCTACCAATTTCCACTTAAAACGATCATTTGCATTTATAAGTTTGACAAAATTATGTAATAAGGCTGTAGAAGTGATACTTCCAGGTTGCTTATAGTTTAAACCCAAATTAAGAGACACATTTACAAAGTAATTGTTTAGAGCATCAGCGGAGATATTAATTTCTGACTTTGCATTACCTTTTCCTGGTTCATTTTTAACCACCATCCAGGCAGCCTTACAAGTAGTTTTAGAATTTAATATTATATCGTTATTGGCCTTAATTTTAGTATCCTGAATTGAATTAGTACTATATAGGTTTTTACAATGTCTAAATCAATTTTTATTTATAAACTGAGTAAGCTGTATTAACGGTGTCGTATGGATTTAAAAATTGTAGAGGGTCTAGCTCTACTGATTCAGTTTCTACGGCTGGCTGTGTGAGAATATCAGCTTTTTTCACTTTGTCTAAATCAGATGGTTCTTGTACGTCGCTTTCATCAGGATTATGGTCGTTGCTTAAATCATAGATTGATCTGAAAATTATATTGCTGAGAGTAGAATATTCGCTTTGTATTACTGATCTCTTTTTCTGAAATGTGTTGCAGAGACCTAACCTAACCTATTCAATTATTTATTTAATTATTTTAAAGGTCTTATTGCTTTAATGACCTAATAATCTTTAATGAAGGGTAGAAATCTCATAAGTTGAAATTTTGTTTTGATATTGTACCATCGGGCCAGTTTTCCTCAGCCCTGGCGCTAACCGTCAGACTAGTTTAACCATGACTGTCGGACCAGTTTATGCATTACCGATTTTCCTTCAACAGTCAATGGTCCAAAATTAAAATTGTAATCTTAAACGCTGTTTTCCACTATCAACAATCAAATTAGTTTTATCCTGCGGGTGTTCCCTTTTTTGTCTCCCCCAAACAAACTTTTGGATCAGCCTTTAACCGGTTGTGCCTCCCCCCTCAAACGCAACGCCTATGCTCAGAAGGACTGGGAATATTTTTGTATCTTTAGCTTCCATGCTTGTGCGCTAGTTTTGCCTGCTATGTTGCTACATAAATTTTGCCATCCCTCTATTTTTGCTTTTGTTATAACCTGCTTAGCGTTTTTTTGTGCATTTTGATACAAGTAAAAGTTTCTGGGGGTCATGTTTAATGTGAATCTCTTTAGACTGAGTCTTCTTTCAGCTATTGCCTTGGAGCATTCAATGTTCCACCAATGTTTGGGCTTAAAATTAAGTTTGCTATATTCGAAATTTGTTAATGTTTTTGGTTTTGGAACTGCTTTCTCTAGTGACTTGTCTACAATGTTCTGGTAAATTTCTGGAGTTATTTGTTCTAATTTGACTTTTTTAAATGGATTTTCTATTTCTGTTTTGAATTCATTCCAATTGGCATGTTTGTAATTAATGTGTTGTTGCATTCTATGAAAGTTAGTGTTTAATGTGTGTTTTCTTTGGTTTGCTGGGTTTATGTCGCTAGTAATAAAGTCTATTATTATTGGAAAATGTATACTTCCCATTGAGTCTTTTAAAACTTCCCAAGTATCTAGTAAGACTTGAAGTGGTGGTGTTGCAAATGACAAATCTAAGATGGCCTGTTGTCTATAGAGACTGGGTGTGGTTGTAAAAGATTTGTTGTTTAACATTATGAAATTTGAATGATTGTATGCATTGAAAATTTGGTTTCCTCTTGAATCTGGTTTCTTACTGTTCCAGTACGGATGATGTGCATTAAAATCTCCGCACAAAATTGACAGACCTAAGTCTAGAGAAAAAATGTATTCCTGCCATATGTTTGGATCAAGGTTTGCTTTGACGCAATATAAGTTATATAGGTAAATGGGTGATGTAAAATTTAGAATCTGTATTGCTTGTATTTGTAGTGAACCATTTAAAGTTTTGTCTACTGGTATAATTAAGTCTACTTCTTTCCAAATAATTGACTGATGTATTATTAGGGCTATGCCTCCATAACCATCTGTGCGATTTTTGTTTAAGACTGTATAATTTGTACATCTAATTTTATCAACATGTCTATCTGTAAGCCATGTCTCTTGTATTACCGCTATATGAATTTTTTCTTTATGAAGAAAATGCTGTAACTCCCCCCATTTGGGTTTGATTGACTGAGCATTCCATTGTAACAATTTTAAGTTATTTATACTATTTTTTGGTTTATCATTACCTATATATATAAAGAATTAAATTTTATGTTATAATAAAGCCTAATTATATCTATTTTACTTTGTCGCTTTGGTCTTGTCATTTCTGACAATTACCATCCTCTAGCCTAGAATGATTTGATTGATCTTCCTTAACTGTTTTTGCGACTACATTTTGAATGTCTTCTATTAGTTTTTTAATTTTTTTATGCATATTAATGTTGGAACCTACCGGTGTACTTTTATTAAACATGTTTGTGCATTTTAGGATAGCATCATTTAATTGTTTTAACAATTGATCCCTATCTGTTATTTTTGTTCTCATTTGTGTTGATTTTATGTTTGAGCTGCTTGTTGTAGGTGACTTAGTGTGTATTAGGGGTCTTTTAGGTAGGCCTACAGTATGCATATTCTTTTTATCATAAAAATGCTTTTTGTTTGGATTTCTTAAGTCTGGTTTGTAATTTGTGTTAGTATTACTGCTTTCCTTGTCTGACTCTAGTGTTATTAACTGCTGGTACCTATTTTCTGAGGTGTAACTCTCTGAGGATAATGAAACTTGATCTTGTCTTAATGGCCTACTATTAGTTACTGACAATTTTGGGAAGGCTGTATGGTTATCAGTGTCAATGTACTTTGTTATTTCAGCATAATTTTTTTTGTAAGTTAAATGCTTTTTTGGACCATAATTGATTGGATATAATGATGCTGCAGTGAAATAATCTTCGTTAAAATGGCTCATTCGTAGTTTTATTTTTTTTTGCCGCTCAAATTCTGGACAATCTCTATTAATTGATCTATGATGTCCTTTGCAGTGTATGCATTTTGGGACTTTTTCACATAAAGCACCTTCATTTAAATGTGCTTTCTCGCCGCAATTTATGCAGAGTTTATCATTTTTGCACGGGGAGTTGCCAACATGTCCATATGAAAAACATTGGAAACACTGTCGGACTGGTAATATGAATCTATTGACCGGCATTATAACATAGTTTAACTTGATTTCTTCAGGAAGTTCATTTCCTTCGAAAATATTTTTTACAAAATTTGTATTTTGTAGGCCATTGTGGCCTTTCTTTTTAATTCTTATTGCATTTAAAATGGGGAACTGACTTTCGGCATCATTTATTATTTCTTGAACTTCTATCTCAGATTCAATGAATACTACGCCTACAGTTTGATATTTATTAGTAGGTATAAAGATGTTGAAAATTTTCTGATAAATTTGAAATGAGCAAGTTATTTGCTACCTGCCTAGTCTTGCATATGATGGAAATGTTCCTACCTTTTCGAATTATTCTTTCTACCTCATTTCCAAATGTCTGAATAATTTTTCCTACTTTGAAAGGATTAATTTTATCTTTACTTTTGGATATAGCCATAACCTCAAAAGGGCCATCATGATAATGACTTTGATTAGGCATAATATTAGTTCTTTCGCTAGTATTAGGTCTATCAAGATTTAAAATTTTAGTTTTTGGACTGTTTTGTCTAAAGGGCTGTTATTCTTTCTTTTATTATTACTATTTTGATTTTCCTGATCATGTATGCCCGAATTATTTTCGTTTTCGTTTAGTATACTTTGAACGGCTCTTTCTGTTTCTAACACTGAATCTTTAACTATTTTAATCGATTTAAGTGCTCCCAAATCGATTTCGTAAATTTTATTTTTACTCCTTCATCTTAAAAAAATAAAAAAAAAAAAAATTACGAAATTGATTTGGGAGCATTTTTCTAGGTAAAGCACTTTGAAATAAACATTTTTTGTCTCTTGAAATTTTTTCTAAAAATTCTTCCTTTTCGAGATATTAGCAACTTTATGTCAATTTATTTCAACACGTTTAGGGCCGCTATTTTGGTTAGAGTGGACCTTTCGAAGTCCGGTTTGCGGCAATGTGTTCTACTAACTAAGACCTTTAATTTGATACCAAACTCGACCTATGCTGCTATTTAAGAATTTTGTGTGTCTCCTCGTGGGCCGTCCCCCTTAAGGGATAAAAAAGTGATAATACCTTAAAAGAGTAGACATTTATGGCTATTATTGATATACCAAGTCTCATTACTTTATCTATAATGGTAAAAAATATATTACACCGTTCCGGGACTTTTCAATCACACTGTATATAAATTTATTAACACACTGGAATACATAATAAATGCTGTGAGAATGAACATAATTACTTTAAATAAAATACAACTACATGTTTGACCTTTCTAGGCACTAAAACAGTTCTCACAAACTTCAATGAGGTGGTTTTTACAAACGCTTCTTCCGCAGTTTGTGCAGCATTTGGTCGTCTTTTTGTCTAAGTTTCTAGGGCAGAAGTCACACCTACAAAATTAAATACTTTTAATATTTTGCAAATACAGTAATGTTACAGACACACAGGCATACAGACTTTTTTTCTTGACATCAAAAAAAAAAAATTTTAATCAACTTTTTAGATTCAGGGGACCTCAAAACGGATATTTCCACAAAAAATGTTTTTTTTTTTTTTTACCATTACAATACTTTCTCTATACTACGTATATGTGAGAAAGTAAAATTGGAAAATTTTAAAATAAATAAATAAATATATTTTTATTTATATAAGGTAATTTAATTTTAATTTTTATTAATTTTTTTATTTAGTTTTGTAATTTAATTTATAATTTTATTTTGTTAGTTACCTGGCATTTTTTCTCAGTAGTTCTTGGGGTTAGCGGTCTGGTTGTCCTAAAATCATTATATTTTGGTCCGTAGCTCTTTTGGCAGTGTTACAATTGTAGAGCGAGTCTGGATGTGATTCTTGACAAGTGATATGCCTAGCTCCTTCGGAAAAGTTCTTCGAACAGCTTTTTCTCTACTGTTACCTTCGTAAATTATTTGCGCATTTATGCCAACAATGTTAAGCAAAAAATAAAATACTGTCAAGGGCCATCTGTTACTTTTTCGAGACACTGTGTAGTTTGTACACATGCGGTCAACAACATCGACACCACCTTTTGTAAGATTATAAAATGTAATCAGTTCGGGTATTTTTTTTATCGCCAGTAGACTCATCAATCTGGTTTGTGCTGTGCATAGTCGATAACCCTAAAACAACTTTCTTTTTAGATGAAACATATGATACTAGAGTCATTTTTTCTTCACTGAATCCAAATAAGCTGCTGTGAATTTTTCTCTTGTTGGTTGTAAGAAACTCAGGAGGTATTTCTCGCTTGTCTCTGCGTAATGTCCCGACGATTGTTAATTTATGATTTTTCAGTAAATCAAATGCTACTGGTATACTGGTAAACCAGTTGTCAATTGTCAAATTCCTGTTTGTACCTGAAATAGGCCGAATCATTCTCCTTACAACCTCTTGAACAGAGTTGCTGATTTGAAAAGGACCGGGAGGCTGAGTTCCGGCATATATCTCCATGTTATTTGTGTAAAAGGTGCGTGAGTCACTCAGCATAAATATTTTAATACCATATTTTGCTGGCTTGTTTCTAATATATTGTCGAAAGCTACTGCGCCCTCTGAAGCCTTCAAGGTGTTTGTCAAGTGTACAATACTCACTCACAGTATATGCATTCTGACTATTCATCACTACCTTTTCAAAAATTTGTCTCACGTGAGTTATTTTGTCAAATCTCACTCTGTTTGCCCTGGTAGAAACGTCATCAAACCTCATAACTTGCAACAGAAAATGAAACCTGTTTCTTGACATGGTGCACATTATTACTACATCTATACCAGTACCGTCTGTTGCCCAAATGTCTTTGGCATTTTTGTCTGAGGACTTCATAGGTCCACATATATACAGAATACCAATCAAAGCCCTAATTTCATCAAAATTAGTTTCATTTGCATCTCGTTCTCTTGAAAAATTAGCCTTTTTTTTCTCAATATATTTGTTTGTACATGAAACAACGTAGTGGATCATGTCATTGTCAAATAATCTTGACCATGCTTCCAAGGGTGTTTTTGCGTTTTTTGCCTCCCCTTTTACTCCAGGCAAATGTATCACAATATTGCGAGCAGGCGTCCTAACATTTGTTGGCTTCGGTTTGCGAGACCATTTTGTAGGGGGCTCAACAATTCTACCTCTTTGATCTTTTTTAGGTCTTCCATAGAAGTGCCTTACACATTCACTGTAAGGTACATCATCGTCATCGGAGGTGTAATCATCTATGTTTAGCTCTAAGCGACATTGTTCGGAAAAAATTCATTACGTACGTTTATTGGAGCTATACCTGGATCGTCAATGCTGCCACCTTCTTCAGTTATGATGTCATCGTAGTCAATCAATGCACTCGGCTGATCAATGTCACTAACAACACTTTGTTCGGTATCCGAGTTGTGGTCACTTTCCTCAACACAGTCGTTTCCCTCATCAGACGACTCACCACCTAAAACCTCATGCTCTGTCTCGTCCAACAGTCTAGAAAGATAATTGTTTCGATCCTCCCAATCCATAGTCACACGTAACACATAAACACTCCGTCAAGCAGAAATGTATAACGGATAAAAATCCTAGCACACAACAACTCGCGTGGGGTAAAAACTCTCCAGCACAATGCACGAATGACTTTACAGCGATGCGGGCTAGCGCCAACTGAGAAACTGGACCGGTTTTCCTCAAGGCTAGAACATGGACGAGTCTATTAGAAAGGTACCGAGGGGAGGAACCATATCAAGCGACGCGATTGTTGTCAAACGGTTGCTTGAAATGTCGCTGGGAGAAAAATTACCCCGCGCGAGTGCTATAGGGTTAACAATTAAGATTGCTATTTAGCGCAAGAGATAGCAAAAACACAGTTTTTTTTAGAATAAAACATGAATGGTTTTTCTATAAGAATAATTGACACTGATTACCCTTTTCAGCCCACAACTTGAAATTATTAGAAAACAAATATTATCAATTAAGTATTTATTTTGTAGCTTAAAAAACCACAAAAATTTAAAAATTAGTGATTTTGAATTCCAAATTGCCTAAATGAACCATGAGCATAATAGTGTAGCCTAATTATCGGGAAACAGTGGTAATAAACAAATAAACTACACAAATATTTATATAAATGTATCAATTTTACTTTCAAATCACAAATTTCAAAAGAAAAAAATACAATAAAGAAGAATTATTGAGGGCATTACATTATTTCGTGTGCATCTTTTATATTTTCTATGACATGCTACAAAACAGTTACGCTTTTGATTCAGACAAAGGCACATATTTCACTTTGAACAATTTATGGTGTAACATCCTCAACTTTCCAAAGTAAATACTAGGGGAGAGTTGGCAACTTGTACCACTTAGCAAATTTTTATTTTTAATAATGTGCATTTTATTTAAATAACCGATATATTAGGATAAAGTACATACATTTGCAGGCATATCCTAATTTTTCAAATGGATGGCATTGCTGTTAGTATTAAAAATATGTATTTTTCTAAAAGATTGCAAGTGGTACGATTTAGGAAACTAGTTGCCTATATTGTACCATGGGTTTCCTTAATTGTACCTATGGGTAATGGTATAGAGTATAGAGAAATCAGTGTATAGTAAAAGAAAATTGGCCAGAAATACAATGATCGATGTTTTATTCAATAAAGTTTAACAATTTATATTTATTATTCTAGAAATCATTGAGTTTGATGATAAAGTTTTCATATTTTTATTTACATTCCATGCAAGTAAAAGTTTGGGCTCCAGGTTGGACTCCTGCACAAACTTCATGAACCGCATTTGGTGCATTGAATCATGTCTTCAATTCTGTTTTCCTCACAAATCGGGCAGAACCAATCATCAACAGACATCTCTATAGTAACAACGTCAGCTTGGTTTGAACAAGACGCCGCATTTACAAGTACGGGCTCGGTAGATTTTGCAATTTTTTTATTTTGTGCTAAGTTTCTCTTGACAGCTTCTTTGTTCTTTTTGAGACTAGATTTACCTTCTTGTTTTATTTTTGGTGCACTGATTGATTCAATTGATATGTTAAGTGTTGGAGTGGCTTCAAGAGTTTTTTTACTAGTGGGTGTGGAAGTTGTAGCTAGACTGTTCTCAGGGCTAGGTAGTTTAGGCCAAATTATTTCACACATCTATGTTAGCTCCTGCTGCAAGGGTTTCCTCATTTGTCTCATTAGGTTTGTGCCGTCTACGAGATTTAGAATAAGAAAACGTACTGGGGACCATTAAGACTGCACATGTTTTATTTTTATGTTATTAAAATTCAAGTAAAATCCCAATTTACCTTACTTTACTCGCTTTCCTTATGTTCCTGAAACTTAGAAACCTGAAATGTTCATTCACAGGCAAACATAAATAATACAAGATGAAAAATTCAATTAAACAATCTTGTTTATTGAGAAAAGATTTAAGGTTTTGTGATTTTTTGTGATTATTTGTGATTGAGCACCAGATCACGTTAACCGGACAATCACTGTTCTCTAAATAATTAGAGGACCGGTCCAGATATAGCAATCTTATATAATGCAAACGTCCATATATTGGGATTTTATATAACAAAATGTCGGTCTAACAGTTTTACCAACTTGTAAATGCAATACAAATAATTCGATCACGCAGCTGAACCGCTGACGTGAGTTGAGCGAATTTCCAAGATTAAATTTATATGTTTTAGGGTTTCAACCAAATAATATTATTTGGGAAATTGATCTATTCACAAAGTCACAAAGGCGCTGAGTAGCTGTCGTGCATGAAATATATTAGTAGAATTCGTTTGATCGAAGCCTCCAGTTTTTTTACTCACGCGCTCCTAGATTCACTTTGCGAGTTGGCATCTCGACCTTACGGTCTCGAGTTCATTTCGCTCGCAGCATGCAAACTTGGCAGCCGGTCTCGAATCTGAAGATGCCCACAATGTAAAATCAACCACATAAATTTGAACCGTGGTATGGTATTTTACGTTTTAATTGATTTTGGGGGAACCAAGGAGCTATAAGGTCTTGTAAAAACAAAATGTGCAGACTAATATCCTACATTTATGTTTTTAGATAAAACATTAAAAAAATAATAATGTTAGTACGAAAAATCTTTAAAAAAATGTACTTCCTGTCAAAAAACGTGCTTCCGTGTTGGATTTTTTTGGCTACTGAATTTAGTTTCCTTGTTGGTTTATTTACTATAGAAAGATTGCTGGCACGTAGGCCTAGGCTTACTGGTTGAGGTCGAGAAAGGTCAAACAGCATGTAAATAGTTTTAACCATTTGCTTAATAAACACCCCATGACATGTGGGTCATACGATCACTTAAACGTTTAAATTGGGCAATCGTTGTTTCTAAATTTATAACACATTTAAATATTTAGTACCAGGTGACCGAGCTCTGCTCGTTTAAATTTGTTGTTGTTGTTTATGTTCATTTATAGCCAATATATAAAGTCCAGACATTAAACATTTTATGTAGTGAAAAATGCATATAAAATGTATAACATTATATTGTAATTGTTTTGTGCATGTTATATTATTCTTTCCTTGACAGCTGTGTGATTCAAACAAAAGGTATCGGTTCATTGTTAGCATCACATAGTTTGAAAGAATTTAAACAGTGAGAAACAAACTTTTAATTCACCATCTCTTCATATGTATGTCATGTGTCTGATTGTGAGTTGATAATATTGTGTAATATAATATAATAAAACATGCTCACAAAAAAACTGTAATCTAAATTTGTACAAACTTTTATTACTTTCAAATACATACAACGTAAATAAAAAAATACATACTTCTTTATTGTAATAAAATGCATACAAATAAATACATTGTTGCATTGCGCTGATTTACTGTTCCTAGAACATACAAATTCTGCTTCAGGGAGATTCCTTTGGTGGTTAGAAAGATACATGACCATTCTTATAGTGTTCTTCACTGTTTATGTATTAGTCAATGTATGTGTGTGTGAAGAGTGTTCTTCATTGTATGTGTGAAGATGTTGATTAAGCAGTTGATTTTAAAGATCGTTTAAAAGTATCTAGTATGATACAAAAACATGACGTTTTAGTGTTCTTCAGTGTTTGGGTATATATGTGCGTGAGTAGAATGTTCTTCATTGTTTGCGAGAAGATGTTAAGTTTCCAAGTTGAATTTGATGACCGTTTAGAAGTTCTAATATGATACACAAACTTGACGTTTTAGTATTCTTCAATGTTTGGGTATATATGTGTGTGTGTAAGTAGAGTGTTCTTCATTGTATATGAGAAGATGTTAAGTTACCAAGTTGATTTTGATGACCGTTTAGAAGTTCTAGTGTGATACAAAAACATGACGTTTTAGTGTTCTTCACTGTTTGGGTATATATGTGTGTGTGTGAGTAGAGTGTTCTTCATTGTGTGTAAGAAGATGTTAAGTTACCAAGTTGATATTGATGATCGTTTAAAAGGATCTAGTATGATACAAAAACATGACGTTTTAGTGTTCTTCACTGTTTGGGTATATATATGTGTGTGAGTAGAATGTTCTTCATTGTATGGGAGAAGATGTTAAGTTACCAAGTTGATTTTGATGATAGCTTAAAAGTATCTAGTATGATACAAAAACATGATGTTTTAGTGTTCTTCATTGTATGTGATAAGATGTTAAGTTATCAAGTTAATTTTGATGACCTTTTAAAATGATCTAGTATGATACAAAAACATGACGTTCTAGTGTTTTTCACTGTTTGGGTATATGTGTGTGAGTAGAATGTTCTTCATTGTATGGGAGAAGATGTTAAGTTACCAAGTTGAATTTGATGATCGCTTAAAAGTATCTAGTATGATACAAAAACATGATGTTTTAGTGTTCTTCACTGTTTGGGTATATATGTGTGTGAGTAGAATGTTCTTCATTGTATGTGATAAGATGTTAAGTTATCAAGTTAATTTTGATGACCTTTTAAAATGATCTAGTATGATACAAAAACATGGTGTTTTAGTGTTCTTCAATGTTTGGGTATATATGTGTGTGAGTAGAATGTTCTTCATTGTATGAGAAAAGATGTTAAGTCACCAAGTTGATTTTGATGACCGTTTAGAAGTTCTAGTGTAATACAAAAACATGACGTTTTAGTGTTCTTCAC
This sequence comes from Philaenus spumarius, assembly GCA_018207615.1. Classification (NCBI taxonomy): domain Eukaryota; kingdom Metazoa; phylum Arthropoda; class Insecta; order Hemiptera; family Aphrophoridae; genus Philaenus; species Philaenus spumarius. Next base: position 11,321 of record JAGFPH010018855.1, read on the forward strand.
TGTTTGGGTTTATATGCGTGTCTGTGTGTGAGTAGAGTGTTCTTCATTATGTGTAAGAAGATGTTAAGTTACCAAGTTAATTTTGATAATCGTTTAAAAAAATCTAGTATGATACAAAAACATGACGTTCTAGTGTTTTTCACTGTTTTGGTATATGTGTGTGAGTAGAATGTTCTTCCTTGTATGTTAAGTTTCCAAGTTTACTTTGATGATCGTTTAAAAGGATCTAGTATGATACAAAATCATGATGTTTTAGTATTCTTCAATGTTTAGGTATATATGTGTGTGTGTGTGTGCGTGTGTGTAGAGTGTTCGTCATTGTGTGTAAGAAGATGTTAAGTTACCAAGTTGATTTTAATGACCGTTTAGAAGTTCTAGTGTGATACAAAAACATGATGTTTTAGTATTCTTCAATGTTTAGGTATATATATATATATATATATATATGTGTGTGTGTGTGTGAGTAGAGTGTTCTTCATTGTGTGTAAGAAGATGTTAAGTTACCAAGTTGATTTTAATGAC
>JAGFPH010018856.1:0-12324 GCA_018207615.1 Philaenus spumarius
ATTTTTTATTATTCTCATAATTTTTTAATTTTTATTAATAATGTGCCGTGCAGAAGAGTAGGCCTAACAGTAGTATTTGCGTCGTTGACGGGGATTTTTTATGTAATAGAAACACATAATATTGTTCAATGTAAATAATGTTGAATTACATTAAAGGAAGTGTTACATATACATTTTTCATGTTTTAGTGGCCTACCTTTAACCAGACGTCATTATAATATATACCCAACCCGGATATCGAAAACCAAGAAATCATACAACTCAAAGTCTTCTCCGAGAAACTATATTAAAATGTGTTCTATTTCCTTAAAGCTTTCTGGAAATTGCTTTTATTTCACGCGGGAAATGGAATTGTGTCTTCTCTGTAAATCAATGAATGTCCGCACGAAACCCTTCTTTGGTAAACATTTCTGAAATAGAATACTCCTCTCACTGATATTTTAAGTTATCGTGAAATTACTAAGAACAGAATAATGAAATATTTGGGATTTTCCTGTTTTTGTCTATTACGTAGAATAGGCCAGTCGGTAGGGGTAATTTTAGATCAAAAGTTCCAGTAATTTACAATATGGCTGATTTTTTTTAATAAGTACATTAAAGTATGTAGATTAACACAAAAAAAAGTTTACCAGCCTATCGATTTCCCAAAGTCGAAAAAAATCTATTAAAATTTTTTTTCGATATTCTTGAATATTTCGAGCTGGGATGAAGATAAAGAAAAATCAAAAATACCACCGCGTAGGGGAAGTATTTTTCAATAAAACAGGTCATATGTATTTATTTCGACCGAGCAATGGTTTATCTGGAAAAAATTCGATAATGCAGGTATGTATTTTGCAGCAGGGGATATCACTAAAAGAGGAAATCTCATTCATATATGAAGCGTTGGCTCATTCTAAATTGGATGAATTTTAATATATCGAATTGAAACTTGACATAGGAGTTAAAATATATATTTTAAACATTTATGCTAAGTCTCAGCTTGTTATTTTGAAAAAGACGAAATAAATACATATGACCTTTTTTATTGAAAAATACTTCCCCTACACGGTGGTATTTTTTATTTTTATTTATCTTCATCCCAGCTCGAAATATTAAGGAATATCGAGAAAAAAAATGTTAATCGAATTTTTCGACTTTGGGAAATCGATAGACTGGTAAACTTTTTTTATATTAATCTACATACTTTAAGGTACTTATAAAAAAAATCAGCCGTATTGCAAATTACTGGTAGTTGTAACCTACACCGACTTTGCTACAAGACCCAGAAGAGAAAATCTAATTCGAGCTTTTGTTGAACACCATTTTTATCCCATCAATAGAGCACAACAAGAAAGTACAAATTTTATGGAACGGACTTACGATTAAACCAACAGATTTGGATTTTATTTTATAAATATTTCCAGGCGTTATTCTCTTCCATTTTTTGCTCATTTAAAATTGTAGATACAAAGTCAAAATGTAAATGGATTTTGTTTGAAATTGTTTACTTAATTGAATTTAAATTGAAATTTAATAACAGGTAAATAAAAATGTTAACCCCAGAACGGCTGAACAGATTTCCTTGAGCAGATTTCTGGTAAGAGCACTCTCGATCAAGTCACCTTTCAAACAAATCAAAACAAAAACAAAATCAAAATCGGTTCATCCATTTGGGAGCTGCGATGCCACAGATTTACACGTTTAACTTATAACATCCCTCTGTTTGCGTCGGGGATTAAAAACAAAAATACGTCATAACTCGTTTCCTCGGGAAACATCGGATCAGGATTGCTTCCAACAGAATTAACTAAAATGTATTAACATTATTTTTATTTATTACTCAATTTACTAGTATAGATACGTCGACCAACCGTCCCGAGTTTTACCACTGTGTCCCGGCGTCTCGAGAAACAAATAAGCCACGGCTGGCTATACTTATAAGATCAGAGCAGAGCAGAGCCGACCCGGTCCGTCGCGGAATTCCGATGTAGTGGCTGAGCGGGGTCGTCCACTGGCACCGATTTCGGCCGAAAACACATTCGGCCGTGCACGGCCGAATAGGACCGAATGATCCCACAGCAAGAGAACTAGTTTACGCGCGTCCACTGCATCGGAGCTATTCGGCCGTCATCGGCAGTGCACGGCCGATGGATTTCTAGATCCGAAGAAATTGGGATTTTTCGGACCTATTCGGTCGAACTCCTCCGACGTAGCCACTCGCGCGGTTCTATCCATCAACTTCCAACAGCTCTTGTTAGTGCGTGTTAAAAAAATGGATTGTGAAAGACTAATTAGTTTAGTACAAGATAATGTGCCACTGTGGGATATGCGGGACGAACTATCGAGAACACAAAACGACAACACACAAAACACACGACGAAAACACACAAAACACACGACGAGGCATTCAAAAGAACTTGTGGACAAAGATCGCTGATGATTTGGGAGTTGAAGGTAAGTTGTATTATTTTTAATTTCAAAGGGAAATAATTACAAAAGTTCAAAATAAATTTTTATCAGAGTAGGAAAACGTTGCGAAAAAATAAAAATACAAACTATTTACAAATTTTTTATCTTTTTATATATCTTTCATTTTTATTATTACCATAATCAATTGATTATTATTAATCCTAGTCGAGTCACCATGTGGTTTATATTATGCAAAAGGTAATATTTTTTATTCGGCTCATTTTAAATCAAGGCCAGTATAGAAGTTTTAAAATTCTAAACACGCGGTGTAGATTCCTTAGGCATTAGGTATAGAAAAAAGTTTATATTTATGTATATTATAAAAAGCAGATTCACCCAGATATCCGCCTATTTATTTTTTTAACTTTAAAATACATATATATAGTTATGGTATAAAAATGAAATTAAGCATAAAACTGTATCTGAAAGTAGCTTATTACCATACAGTTAGATCTACGAAAATTATCAGTTTATTTTTAACAAATTATCAGTAGACTTATTCTTAATAGTTATAGGCTAATAGGTAAGAATTATTCTTTTGGTAGTTATGAAGGAGGTTTATTTTACGTTCAAAACCAAAACTAAATACATGTGTTACTAATGAAAAATGTCTTAAATTGTTCTCGTACGATATAGGCTGCATTTACACCCCTATTTTCACCAACGGTAGCAAACGATCAGATGTTTGTGTTGACGCAGGAACATCTGAAGAGAAATGCTGAGATCCTTCTTTATCAATAACAATGTTATGTAACAAACATATGCATTTAATGTTTGTGTCAGCATCTTCTGGATTAACTTCTACAGCTTTGTGCAATACTCTCCATTTGTTTGCCATAATGCCGAAAGCGCATTCAACGACTTGTCTTGCTTTTGACAACCGGTAGTTGAAAGTGGCTTCTGATGGTCCCAATTTAGATGCTGGATACGGTCTCATCAAGTACGGTTTTAGAGGGTATGCCTCGTCTGCAAGAAGTACGTGAGGAACCGTTGTATTAGTTCCAGGTAGAGGAGAGACTCGCTTTACACCTAACGAGCCTGTTTCAAGTTTTGCGGAAAGTTTTGAGTGTCTGAAGATCCCCCCATCACTCTCTTTCCCGTAAGCACCAACGTCAATGGCTAAAAACTTGTAGTCTGGTCCAGCAACACCTTGCAAAACAATCGAAAAATACTGTTTATGGTTCCTGAAAATGGTGCCAGAATGAACTGGCTGTTTGATGCGTATATGCTTCCCATCTATGCACCCAACACAGTTGGAAATTTCCAGCGATTCCAAAAATCTTGAACAATGTTATCCACTTCATCTTCTTCAGGAGTAGATAGATGTATAGTTTGTAGAAGATCCCAAATTGCAGTGCACACTTCTTTCACGATTCGTCCTACTGTTACATCAGATATTCTGAAAGAATATCCCAGTGTTTTGAATGATGATCCAGTCTCGTTAAGTACCTGAAAAGAAATAATCTAGATATAAAATTACCTGTAAATAAATAATAATAAATTTAATCATGACCATACAGGGTGATTGATATATAAGTGTGCCAGCTCTTTTATTCGAAAACTGCCAGAGATATCCAAAAAAGTTAAATGGTAACTGGCTTGGATTTTTTATTTTGTAAAACCAGTTTCAAAGATAATAACGGCAAAAGTTGTAACATATAGATAATCGTAAAATATCACAACTTTTTCCGTTATTATCTTTGGAACCGTATTTTTTATGTCTCCGGTAGTTTTCGAATAAAACAGCTGGCACACTTATATCAATCACCCTGTATGGTACAACCAACTCCTTCCTAACTAATTGTATTTTTTTGTTCCAGTTGATGACGTGAAAAGAAAATGGCACAACCTCCGAGACACGTTCTGTAAAGAATTTAACAAAGTAAATGAAAATCGTTCAGGAGACGGAGGTGAAAACAATTACCAGTCTTTATGGTCTTTTTACGATCAAATGCAATTTTTAAAATGTATAGTATCACATAGGAAGTTGCAATCAAATCTTTCCCCCAAGAAAAGGCAACCCCAAAATCACGCCTCACAAGAAGCTGAAAGTATTAATGAAGAGGGTAACTCATCGCACCTGGATGAACCAGACTTATCCCAAAATGAAAGTGAAATCTCTAATGATACTACAATCTCGCAAGCTTCCTCAGCACAGTCAGTGATTTCGATGCAACCTCCTGCTACCCGACCAACATGCACTCGCGCAAACCCAAAAAGAAAGCTAGAAAGCGCAGGTAATGATCCTTTCCTAGAGATCGAAAAACAAAAAAAAAACAATCTGCTTTCGGACAATTCAGTTTTAAGGCAGAATCCCGATTACTTGTTCCTACAAAGCCTGCTTCCTTTTTTAATGAGGATTCCTGAGAACAGGAAACTTGCAGTCCGAAACAAATTGCAGCAAGTTCTAATTGACGAACAAGATAGACAGAAGCAAAGGTTACTGTTCACACCGCTTACGTCACCTTCATCAAGTTACGAGGGAGCACAGACCCCAGCGCCACATTATTCAGCATCGCATCCACATGCAATGACATCTCCTTCAAGCTCGTATGGTTCTGCTTCCCCCGTGCCTATGCAGCAACGTTCCGTCCGTCACTACCCCATTCAAGAACAAGTAGACTCAGTTCAAAACTACTTATCTTCGTTCACGCCAAGTAATGCTCTACAAGAATTATAATCTTTTGTTGTTACCTTGACCTATATTTTGAATAACCCATTACTTATTGCTGATAATAAAATAAAGCTTGGATTTATTCTGATAATGAGTTTTTTTATTTATTAACCTAATTGTTACAGCCAATCTTTCCTAATGGGTTATACTTTCCCTGAAATTTTAAAAATGTTCTACCGACGGAAGAATTATATTTAGTATGTAATTAAAAATCATTTCACGCATTACATTGGCAGTACTTTGAAGCACACTACTAAAAGTAACAACGCATACTATGTATATTCAGTAAATAGTTTTTTTTTACTATAAGTGATCAAATACTGTCAAGTGAAACATCCTTTTCACAGGAAAAAGTTTCAAACATTTTAAATAGCTTTTTATTTTATTTTGTTGTTTTTGTGTTTTACGTGGTGCGTTATAGGCATTTTTTTGCGGTGTAAGTGGGTAGAAGGTTCCAAAATATACAAAGTGAAAAAAGGCAAAGTTGTAAATTTGCAACCCAAACAGTATTTTAATCATTTATTCACAATTTTATAAGCACCAGTTAGAGAATTTCGTGCATTCAATAGCATTTTTTATTGTTTGATAACAAAAAATAATAATAAGTGGATGGATTACATACGATGCACTATGTAGTATAGGGTAAAATATTCAAAGATTTGACGTATTACTTACCTAATTGTCACAGCCAGTCTTTCTTCAGGGGTTATAGTGTCTCTGAAATTTGAAAATCGTTCTACCGAAGGGAGAATTTCATGCAGAATATAATTAAAAGTCACTTCACTCATTCTGTAGTACGGTACTCAAAAAACTTCTTTTCGTCTTCCTTCAGTCGACAGTGAAGGTGATGAAACTCACCGAGTCTAATCCTTTCTGTCAAAATCGGGTGCACCCAATATCTTTTTCTCGTTTTCTTTCTTTTTCTTCTTTCCCTTCTCATGAGGTAGGAATTTTCAAACAATATAACATCATCAAAATCCATTATAATCTTGCTTACTTTGTCACGAGACACAAAGGCACATATGAAAAATACTTCTGTAGCAACTGACGAACTGGACTGACGAAAACCGGCTCCAGTGGACGCGCGTTTTCGGACGAAGTTTCGGCCGGCGCGTCGGACGATCTGCCGGCTGTGCAGCCGGTTCCAGTGGACGACGGCCCTGAATCTATCAGAACCGCACCGTTCCGACATGTGTCGGAAGGATGCGCGCGCATTCCACCTCACCATCAGTTAGTCTGGATTTGCTGTTACTGTAACAACTACCGTGAATTGCAAAATCATCATGAAAGAACAGTGCTCTTCGTCTAGCTCGGACACCGACGAAGAATTCTTGATGATTGTGTTGGATGAGGAAAGAAAACAAAGAAAAATAGGGACACATCCTATCATCCTATCAATCAAAAGCGACAAGTATATAGAAAAAATATTGTTATACTTAAATTTTGCATAGGCTAATAATTTTGAAAAGAATTATAATAAACAAGTTGTAGTTGTTTTGTCAGTTGAAACAACGTAATTAAAAAAAAAGACTAAAACGAAATGCGTCTGCTGTGATTAGTCCAGTATTACATAGCCTATGTCAATTAAGTATTACCAATTTCATAATAAAAACCAGGGTTAAAATTATCACTGTTTCTTGCGGATGACATTTATAAAGACTTAGAAATATGAAGTTTTAGGTTCTAATCCAACATCAAAGAGTCAATATTGTTTTGTAGCTTGTAACAACCGAGTCCTTTGGTAAATTTTTAACAGCTAGGCCTACAAGTAATCTGCATATAAAAGTATATTACTGCGTTTGATGCTTTGTTATATCTAATTTATTAAAACTATGAGATATATACAAAGTCTGATACATATTATTTTAATGTATCACTGTTATTTTTTGTATGATTGTTTTTAAATTTGAGTCTTTTAATTATAAATAAAGATACCTTTTCAACAAAGCCAGTTTCTTTAAAATGTCTTTTTTTTAAAGATATACATACTGATAGGCAGATAAGTTAGGGTAGGCTACAGCTTTGAATATATACCCTATAAGAAAGACACTCGCCGTGTTAAAAATTCAGACCAGTTCGACAGGTCAGAAAGCTAGTTCTCGCTTTCGACGCGAAGCAGCGCTATTAGTTCTTTCAATACTCGACTCGGCAGCCCCCTCCCTCTGCCTCAGCTAGGTGTTCGGTGGTCGAGATGCCTCTTGCCTAAAAGACATCCAGAACCACAGAGCCGCATGTTGAAACGTATGCTCACTGGATGTAGGCTATACTTTCATAATAGCATTTAATTTAATTATTTTATATTTCATTTTACAATTGCATTATGGGTTAATTGAATTGAAACAAGATTTATGAACTAAAGATATTATTGTTAGTTACGTAATTAAAACTGCATGCTTCATCTAGTTGAGATCTAATAGATTATGGCCTAAAATCCCCAAATTTATAGTTTCCTGAGACAGCAAACCTGCATACTCACTACCATGTTATTCTTATGGAGAATATTTTAGCATGCTTATTTATGGACGTAAGTTGATTTTACTTGGAAGGAAGCCTTGTCTACATTTATTATTTTTGCATTTAAAATTCGCTGAGTATGCAGGTCTGCTGCATCGGGGGTATCTTATTTTTTGATACATAACAATCTAAAAACCATAATAGGCCTAATGTCAAAAATCGTGTAACTGAATTTTGAACAAATTGTGATACTAATTTGAGAGGGGGTATATAACCAAAATTAAAATTTTAAAACAAACAACCACATTGATTGGTAAAATAACGTTTAATTTATATAAAACTAGTAACTACATCAAATTCAAGCAAAATTGCACAGAAAATCCACAAATATATCAAACTCAACAGAATATAAACTAAATCAATTTTCAACTAAACTCTACCTTTATCATGTAAAAAATAGCCAATTTTACAACATAAAAGTGCAATTACACTTTAAAAAGACAATGTATACTGTAACAAATTGAAAGAAATTCAACTTAGGGTTTATTTAGGTGTAGCATTCTTTAGTTCTTAAGATTTATATCAATCATTTTGTCATCATATCCATTTTTTCTTGCTTGATATTTGACGGATTTCTATTCTATTCGAAGTAATCCTTCTTCATTGGAATATTTAACCATCACATAGCTAGCAAAAAAAATGATGAAACGACAAAATTATTGATAAGATGATTGGCAGAAACCTTAAAAACTAAAGAATCCTATACCTAAACAAAACGACCAAAGATGTATTATACGTCTTCCTTATGATCCAATTAACAAAAAAGACAATTAGAAAAAAACATTCAGTATATCTACTTATAAAACTAACTATAGCTCCAGAGAAATTGGTTTCAAATTGATAAACAATATAACAAAAACTAGTCACAGCATGAAATTAGTTATAAAAAATTTGGCATTTACAAATAATTAGACTGTAGCGATTGTAATAAATATGATTATCCGCCAAACGGAAAGACATTTTGAAAGAAAGTTTAAAGAGCACAGTACAGCTACAAAGAGTACGGTTTACAAAATTTAACTTATTTGAAATTTAATTTTGAGGCATCAAATCAAATCATCATTCCGAAAACATAAAAAAAACCTAGAAATTCTAAAATATGAAAACAAAGAATTCAAAAGAAAATTTTTTGAAATATGTGCGTTCCATAAAAACATCAAGGAAACTTAAAAAATCACACAAGTAAACATTAGGAATGTTATATTTTAAAAATTATCTAAATATCAAGTTAATCATAATTTAAGTCAAAATGTTTCAAAAAAGGGTAGTTTTCCCTTAGTATAGGGTAGTATAGGAAAAGTATACAAATTGCAAATATAATTACTATATTTCATACAATTATATGATTTTATGATTTTTTTTATATGATTTCATGATTATTGTCACTAAATTCACGAAAGGGCGCATCTCGTTTTTACAAACTTTTCAAGTGAGCGAATTTAAGAAATGTGGTTCTACTTAAGTTGAACTGTACTGGAAAGTTATTTTTGAATTGACTTCATTTTTGGAGTCCTCACCATTTCGTACCATTATTTTAGTTTAGCGGGAAATCGGGTTTTCCTGAGGTAGAGTGAGGTAGGTTAGAGAAAACTTTTCCCGGCAATCAATGTTATAACTTGAGTTAGGCCCTTCGGTTTCGTGATAATTAAAAACGAACGAAATAGCAATATACAATTTTTTTATACAAAATTATCAAATGAATAAAGGAGGTTACTTGCCAATAATGCGGAGCAAATGTTGTACTTTTTTATGCGCAATAGCTTTGTAAAAATGATTATATACTGGTGGTAAGTTTATTGTTTAACTATAATTATTAATTATAGAAAAATGCTCAATTTTATTGTATTACATTTAACCTAGTAGGGTAAACTATTCTTAGTTTTTACTAAATTCAATTTCAAAATAATGCATCATACCAATATAAAAAAGTTTACAGCAAGTTTTTAATTTAATGTCGCTGTTGTACACTATGGCAACAATTGCAAGGATTTTCCCTAAATTTTCTTGAACAGACATACAAAATATTTTTGTTCACAAGAACCCATAGTCATCCCATTCTAAAATTTTGTATACATGTAGTCAAGTAGTGTCTACAAAACATATATTTTTCCCAAAAAAATCAAAGGGGACGTATTTTGGATTTTCCAAAAACCGTATTTGGGGATTTAAAATTTTTTTCTTTTTTTTTAAAGTAGCCTACCAATATTGTATATCAAATCAAAGCCCATTAAAAAATGAAGAGAATGAGACCAAGATGAGCTCTCTAGGTCAAATACTTTTTTAGTTACAAATACTTTTAGTTATAAGTGTACTATAAGTGAACAAAAAATTAGAGAAATCTGAGTTGTCAAGTCCAGACCATTGGTTGATTTGACATGGATTGACCCAGCTACAATACTGGAAGAGGGCTTAAGGTTTTTTTACGTTTATTCTCTTTTATAAAATACACATTAAATTTACATTTTGGCCTTAAATGACTCTATTTGGGCCCAAAAAATCAAATTTGGGGCATTTACCCCTCAAAAAAGGGGTTAGGTGTACCCCGGTTTTTTGGCCCAACAAGCTTGTCCAAAATATCATAGAGGAATGTCTACACCGATTTTGAAGAAAATCTGACAAAAATTGCAACCGCTATTCAAAATTTGGGCTTTTTGACCCCAAACAATTAAAATTTCTTATAAATAAACTCTCAATGAGGGGTATGAAAGAATGCAGAAAGACCTTCATTAGATTCATTAGAACTCCTGTCATAAATTAAGTGTTCATTTTTAATAGGTTTGTCATAATGTTTTACTAGATGAATTATCACACTAAATGTATAATAACATTGCAGAAAATATTTTGTTATTATTTATTTTACTACACTCTTAGTTTTGCTCGATTTCGAGCAACGGGTTATGTAGTAAAATACTTTGTTCTTTGTTATAAAAGTATACCACTTATAAATAAATATAAACAACTATAACTATACTATACTATAACCATTGAATATATATACAGTACCATATAGGGTATATATTCAATGCTATAACTAACTTTAAAATTCCCCTTTCAACCACTAAAAACTTGTGTTTTATAACAACCCGAAACCAAATTTTTGAAGATTAAAAAGTTTGTAGAGTATAAAAGCTGCACTATTTAAAAAAAAAAACATGGTTCCCTGTTATCAAATTCCATTACTTTACATTTACTCTTTGTTGTAGTTAAGTTTCTATTTTTAATCCTCTATTTGTTCCTCTTGTTAAGATCTAAATATGTTTTATTAATTAAATAAAACTCTTATATCTTTGTTCTTAAATAAGAGTTTCTTTTTTACTGAAGAAAGCATAAGAGTGTCTGTTATCAGCTGAAGTCCCATATAAGACTAGCTACAGTCGACACACACTGCAGCGACCCGCCCGGAACAATAATAGATTGGACTCTAATAAATATCTAAGATTATTTTTTACTCTGTCTCAGTAAAAGACTTTTATTATTATTAACATCGAAAAGAAATTCAATGAGTATGCAGGTTTGCTATAAACAAGTATTTAAGAATGGTGGTTTCTTAACGATGAGTTTATAAAATGTAAAATTCCTTACCTTTCACTATCGTTCACTGGGAAACTGAAGAATGACAATTATCTGTTCTTCGCAGGCGTATTTTCACAATTAACATACGACTTACCACCTCTAGACATTTCACTACTAACTAATAAAAGTAATATAGTAACGACACACTACTCACAAATAAATTAATTAAATATTGACGATAACTAATTCAGCTAAAAACACTAATAAACTAAAGATTACTATTTAACTAAGTTTAACCATTGAATATATTCAACCCTCTATATATTCAATTATGCTATCGAGAAGAGTGACATCTAAATTAAAACCAAACCAGTGCTTATACTGTTTGTTCAAAAAAGGATTCTCTATCTCTGCTCTCTCTCTCACAACATCCCCGCTCTCTGTCACACCCTAGGCGCGCTCTCTCTCTCGCACAGAACACGAGGAAAAAAGGAACCAGAAAACTCTGGTGGCAAAGGCTGAAAAGTAGCAATTACAGAAAAATAATTGGTCTGAATTCTGGCCGTAAGGTGTGTCCTTCTTATAGGTTATATATTCAATGGCTACAGTGACTAGATAGAGACAGTGTGGTCCAAGGTCTCTAGAAAGGAAAGGTTACCTCATAGTCATGTAAACAAACTCAAACCCCTCGACCCGTTCCCTGTCCAGTGACGTCATCTATAGTATAAAAACACCGCGCTACCATGAAAGATGTATGTTTCGTCGTACAAATCACCTCATTTTTAAAAAAATAGATGTATTAAACTATTTTGGGGGTTGCAGTTTTTTTAAATGATACTTAAGTTACACATTTCAACATTTGTAATTGTAAGAATATATCTTAACCTTTTCAAAAACATTATGTTTATGTCATTAATTTGCAATTTACAATAATAACAAAAGTATAATCATACAAATTTTAATTTATATTTTTACTGACTAAAATTTAAAATAAAAAGCTATCTTGGTAATACATTTTAAATCATATAACTAAAAAGCAGTCATTAAAATTGTATTTAATATTTTTGTACAGAATAAAAAAGAAAAAATGCAATCACGATAATACATTTTAATCTATATATATAAAAGCCAAAACCCACTGACTCACTCATCACGATTTCTCAAAAACTACC
>JAGFPH010018857.1:0-15880 GCA_018207615.1 Philaenus spumarius
TATTTCGTGTTTATGCGTATGTATAACTGGGTTTTTACTAATACATCTGTGTAGTATAACAGGTTTAAAAAAACTAAAATTAAGAAATAAATACAAAATTAGTTAAATAAATAGAACATGTCATTTATTTTAATTTACACTACAAGATGTATCCTATGAAAATGCCTTAACAACAAAGAGGAAGATTTAATGTTTAAATTGAAGAAAAACTTGATATTAGTTATAAAATTTTTTTCGGAAATGATTCTCGATATTACAAATGCGTGTACCTTATTTATGTAGAAACAACATTTGAAGCTAGGGCCTATTAAAAAAACATCATAAAATATAATAGTATTTCATATAATTATTAAGAGCAACAAATGTGTCTTTTTAGAATGGGAGGAAAGTTACAACCCTCAGTACAGAGGATAAATGACACGTACCGCTCGAATTACATACAAAATTGTTCGTACTATACAGAGTGTCCCTAAAAACCGTAGCGGGCTATACAGGATAGTATTGTACACATTGAAATAAATAAAAAAATGTTCAGTAAAACTTTTTCGAATTCGGCTTAGTTTAGCCGTTTTGTTTTTTGTACAAAATAATGCATATCTAGAGAAAAATTTGACTGATTGAGTTTAACCTAACAACGTTATGTGTTTCAAAATGGCGGCTGTTCTAAAATTTCAAACCTAAAACCGTACATTTTAACAAAAAATGTCAAGACACTTTTATTGTAGCCCTTTTGATTCCCTATCGTATGGTGTAAAAATAAAATATTATATTTTTTTAAAGTTTAATTAAAAGTTTTTTTTTTTAATTTAGGTTAAATAACTTTGTTTAGTTAAAACTATATGTTTTGAAATAGGTTTGCTTTTAACTTAGTTGTGAAAACTAAACAAACATTACATACAATAAATAAAATAAAATCAATATGAAAAAAGTCATAAAAATTTTACGATTTTAAAGTTGACAAAATTACTTTACAAGAATGTTTTTAAATATTTCGATGTTAATAATATCACAGTTAATTAAGTATCTGTTTGTACTATTAAGTATTAGTGGAAAACCCCAACATTTTACAATGTGTTATATAGAGTACCTTAAAGGCAAATACTATGTAAGTTGTTTTAAGAGATTTATTCCCACGTTTTCATGCTCAGCTGTGAGGTGCGAAAACTACATGTGACATTATCGTACCTAGTGGAATTATTTTACATAACATGCAAATGGATTCAGAAACCTAATGTATGGGCTGTTGACAGATGTATAAGTACGCCTTTATATTTAATGTATATTTTTAATATAACACCAAAAAAATAACATTTATAAAAATACATAATACTTACTTAAGACATTTTAAGACTTAAGAACACATCTTTAAATTTGAAAAGTATTCAAAAACTAATTAAATGGATTTTTGTTTCGTTGGAACTTTTTCAGTATTTAATATAAGAAAATTGGATTTGTAAAGACCTCATATTATAAAGACCTCGTTGTCTAGGACTTACTGTCTTTCCTCAAGCTTTATTTTCCCTTCTGATAAATAACTGATTTATAAAAGATATTTCAAAGAAAATGGCTTACAAGCTCTTCGTCCAAATGATGAGTGTAGATGTTGCTATGGTCACACTACTTAAGGTCATTATATAGTATGCATGTATCAAAGAAAATTTACTAAGAAGATTTTGTGGTTTATTTTGTTGTATGTTATCTATATTTATAATACATAATATAGAAAGGGGATGTATATTAACTAGAGTCCCCAGTGGATACCTTTTAAAAGTGGTTAAGAAAACGTATATACAATAATCATACAATAGGCCAAATTGTTTTAATTTTATGCTATATCAAAAACAATTATTAAATATATGCAATACAAAGAAGAGGAATGTTTTAAAATATGAAATATTAAACATTTAAGAAGTTGCATCTAGTTTTGGTCATTCCGTTAGTTAGAGTACAGTAATAACGTTTAAGTTGTTTACATGTTTATGTTTTTATGAATTTCTTGAGACAGTGAGTACAATTTAAACATATGTTTCTGAAATAACAAGACAATTTAGTATACAAATTTAATAATGCAAACTAAACATTGTTTGTATTCCAGAAAATGAATTTAAAGACACATAGTAAATAATTCAAAACATACAATTGTTATAGTTTAACACCATGTGAACTTTCTGAACTTATAGTTTTAAACATTGAAACTCCTAATATCCTTTTAAGTTGTTCCTAATAACGTTTAAGTTGTTTACATGTTTATGTTTTTATGAATTTCTTGAGACAGTGAGTACAATTTTATTTAAACATGTGTTTCTGAAATAACAAGACAATTTAGTATACAAATTAAATAATGCAAACTAAACATTGTTTGTATTCCAGAAAATGTATTTAAATACACATATTAAATAATTAAAAACATACAATTGTTATAGTTTAACACCATGTGAACTTTCTGAACTTTTAGTTTTAAACATTGAAACTCCTAATATCCTTTTAAGTTGTTCCTAATCAAGGTCTCTAGAAAGGAAAGGTTACCTCATAGTCATGTAAACAAACTCAAACCCCTCGACCCCTTCCCTGTCCAGTGACGTCATCTATAGTATAAAAACACCGCGCTGCCATGAAAGATGTATGTTTCGTCGTACAAATCACCTCATTTTTTTTAAAATAGATGTATTAAACTATTTTTGGGGTTGCATTTTTTTTAAATGATACTTAAGTTACACATTTCAACATTTGTAATTGTAAGAATATATCTTAACCTTTTCAAAAACATGTTTATGTATATGTTTATGTCATTAATTTGCAATTTACAATAATAACAAAAGTATATTCACACAAATTTTAATTTATATTTTTACTGACTAAAATTTAAAATAAAAAGCTATCTTGGTAATACATTTTAAATCATATAACTAAAAAGCAGTCATTAAAATTGTATTTAATATTTTTTACAGAATAAAAAAGAAAAAATGCAATCACGATAATACATTTTAATCTATATATAAAAAGCCAAAACCCACTGACTCACCCATCACGATTTCTCAAAAACTACCAAACAGATTTGAATTAAATTTGGTATGTAGCTTCCTCTAGGGCCATAGGTGCTCACTACGAAACGGTTTGAAAAAAATCGAAATTTTAGGGGCGGTTTGGGGGGATCAAAGTTATTAAAAAATGACTTCTTCAAAAGTATTGAACGGATTGGAATGAAATTTGGTATGTAGCTTCCTCTAATGCCATAGGTGATAACCAAGAAAGGGTTTGAAAAAATTTGAAATTTTAGGGGAGGTTTGGGGGGATCAAAGTTATTAAAAAACGACTTCTTCAAAACTACCAAATGGATTGGAATGAAATTTGGTATGTAGCTTCCTCTAATGCCATAGGTGATCACCAAGAAAGGGTTTGAACAAATTTGAAATTTTAGGAGGGGTTTGGGGGGATCAAAGTTATTAAAAAACGACTTCTTCAAAACTACCGAATGGATTGGAATGAAATTTGGTATGTAGCTTCCTCTAGGGCCATAGGTACTCACTAAGAAAGGGTTTGAAAAAATTCGAAATTTTAGGGTGGTTTGGGGGGATCAAAGTTATTACTTACTATTAACATTTATTTTAAACTACAAAAATAAACTTATAATCGTAATTACTTCTTTTTGTGTCGGTAAAGAACGTAATTACTTGTACTTGTAAGTAATTTTGTAAGAACTTGTAAGAAATATTTTTTGAATTGCTAAAATAAAATAAAATGAAATAAAATTCTATTGAACAAATCCCGATTACTAGGAATTGGTTACACACCAATTTGTATACATGTTTTGTTTTGGTAGCATAATTATTTTGACTGTTTTTGTAAACATTATTAATTTGTGAATAACCTAAAATAATTTGTAAATAACAAGCAAAAGATAAATATATCAGAATTAATAAAATAGCATTCTAAAATGTATCTCTCTATGATAGCCTACATATAAATTGTATGGAGTTTATTTAATTGGGTGCAGTATTTTTACTGAATATGTAGGCCTATATTTAACATTCCTTGCATCAACTGTAAATAAAATATATTAGTATATTTGTTTGTTTTTTTTTAACACGCTTTGTGTGGGAAGTTCATGGGGTTTAATAAGCTTCAAGTCACCAGGTGGGCATACTGAACAAAAAGTTATTTTCTACAATTTTAATGCAAAAGATAGCCACAGAAACTACTTTTAAATCAAAATATTAAGACAAAAGAAAATTATAATAACATTTTATATGAGTAAGTGGTATTATATTATTTACTATTACAATAGAAACAAAAAATATCTAGGCCTATCTGTGAAATGATATATCAGTTCTTCCTTCTAGTTTTGCTTTTGCATAATAATATTTGCAAGTTGCAACCGCACAAATGGAACCACCTTTAGGTTTATTAATTGATTTTCTATCCATTGTAGGCCTAAATAATATATTTCTTCTACCTACACTTCTAAAACACTTTATATACACTAATTTAACGCGTATAAACGTAAACGACAGAGCTTTAATAGCTTTGATCACTGTCTAGGTATACTAACAACTACGTCACAGCCCCCACTCCACTTTTTTTGATATTTCCCGAATCAGGTAACCTTTCCTTTCTAGAGACCTTGGTTCCTAATAACGTTTAAGTTGTTTACATGTTTATGTTTTTATGAATTTCTTGAGACAGTGAGTACAATTTAAACATATGTTTCTGAAATAACAAGACAAATTTAGTATACAAATTTAATAATGCAAACTAAACATTGTTTGTATTCCATAAAATGAATTTAAAGACATATATTAAATAATTAAAAACATACAATTGTTATAGTTTAACACCATGTGAACTTTCTGAACTTTTAGTTTTAAACATTGAAACTCCTAATATCCTTATTTGAAATAAGAACTTAAGTAAAATATTTCATTTAAACGTATTTTTTGTTCACCCAATATTTCTCTTTTGACAAATTTAAATTTCATAAGCTCTACCTTATAGAATACCTTATAGAATATCTGCCTGCAACCTCTTGTCGTTTTCATCTTTTTTCACTTTTGATTCCTCAAAATTAATGATACGATCACATCTTATTTAACTCAAATGAATAATTTGTTATCTAGTTTTCCGATATGAGTTCCTAACTATTCGCGGGAAAAAGACTTACACGATTTTACACTAAATCATAATTATTTCATGAAAGAATATTTTGAAACACAATTCTTAGTAATATTTATAATATGAAGATTCATAGTTTATAAAAAAAAAGATAAGAATTTAAAAACTATCTTCAAGTACATGGTTTTAAATAGTTTTTAAACTGTTTTATTGCGAACTAAATTTATTATAGGTTATATGTAATATAAACATGTGTTTATAATTAATATGCTTTTAGAAATGTAAACACAATACATACATATTACACTATTTTGGTACCATCAGTATAATTTACACTATATGCATTAATTAAGCCTTATTATTTATTTATACTCTTTTTTGGATTGGGAAATTTAAACAAATATATACGTGTATTTATTATTCTTTAAAATACAATTTCTAACCTTGAACTTCTAATTTCAACTACGGTACTTACTTATGCTATATTTGAGTAAAACAATGTAAACAATACTTACGTAAGTATTGCAAGTATCAAATTAGGTGTTAATGAGGTTTTACGAAATAACAATGTCTAGTGATACAAATAACAACAATATTAATTCTTATATAAAATGTATAAGTACTTATATATTGTTTAGCAATGTAATAACAACTATAAATACAACTAATAACTATAAATAAATATAGGTTTAAAGAAATAAATTCTGATATTTCTTGGTAACAATTAAAACTTTAAATTTAATTAGGAAGGGTTGGAAAGAGGTCAAGGTTGGAGGGTTTTGGGATGTGATAACCTTCGCCAATATCAATTCAGTAAACAGCTGACTAATAGTAGATATCAAGATGGAGGGACGAGGTGAACAACGCTCTCCCACTAGTGTTATTGAACAACGTACAACCTTTAGACATGCTAGGCTACGTGTTTCACTGAAAAACAAGTATACACTTGCGATAATTTATAAAGTTACTTATTTCTAGATATAAGAAAACAAATTACCAGCGTGATGAGTAAAAATTACCGTGCATTACATTCTCTGTGAACAATAAATTGACTCATTTGTGCTGTATAAGGGTTTACTATTTACTTCTAAAAAATGTATTCAAATTTTATAAGTATTTAATGGTCTATAATCATTCTCCTAACAGAATAGTAATAAATGTCAAATCATCATCTGTTTGCCTACAATTGAAATATGTCAAAAGAATGCCTCAGATAAGAGTGATTAAAAAGTAATACAAATAAAATGACTGAAATTTCATGACTTTCCAATACATTTAGTAACACTAAACACTGGTGTTAAACTTGATCGGTTAGCTCTTAAAAAAATATAAATCATTTTCTATTTACGCAAACTCTTTATTTTGATTAAGAATTTACAAATACATTACATTAAAGAATTGTATTACTTGTGATAGTATCATATGAATAAAGCTTCCTATATAAACTCATTCTAATTTTTAGAGCTTATACAATGTATAACTTTCTGACCACTTTTTGTGGCTATCGGATCATTTAAACAAATTAGTAGTATGTAAAGATTACATTTAGAGAAAATAAATTTAAAACGTAGCTTTTACCTGTTGTTTCCTGAAAGTCAATTTTTTAGATGAAATATAGAATTAATTGTTATCCAGTCCCTCTGTTTAAAATACCAGTTATTGTTGTGTACATGTATTGGTTTCCTTTGAATGACATTATAGATTATTAGAAAATAAATGTAATGCCTGCAAAATCATAATTATTTACTTTCGTGTTTTTATTTATCAAAATATGTCAACAGGTTACAAAAAAATTTTTTGCTCACAATACCAGAACACTGGCTTTATTATTGATACAACTTTTTTAGTGCGTTAAATGTTGGCAGTAATTACTAACTTTTAATAAACTGTACAAAGCTCTAAAAAGCTGTATTAGTGTTTTACTAGATCCACAAAGGTAATCTTCAATGTTATATCCTGTGTATTCCACTAATAAAATGTTTTATAGGTACTAAAAAAAGTAATAACATTTCGTATTAGACATAATGTATTAAAGAAAACTATATTTTAATAAACACCCACTGCTATACTTAGGCGCCAGTTTGGTTATATTTCTAACTTCTTTAAATTATAATAAACTTAGTATAAGATTAGACCCAGTTTTATTTATGAGCTCTTTTATCTTTTATGAAGAAAATATTTAAGAAAGCTAACTCAATTGTCAAATATATATATTTTTTAATTAAAATGTCTTTTATATGAAACGTTTTACGTATATATATTATATATGTTTCATATTCTATGAGTATATCTTTATTTTTATCTGTTACGTTAATTACGGGCGTGTATTTTGAGCGTTAACACTTTTGGAATGTTACCTACAGCTAAATCAAATTCTATGGTAATAATTACCAAAGATTCTTTATTTGTGAAAGAAATTGTGGACAGTTGGATTTGAGTTAATATAAAATGTATAACCTAATTAGTATTCTTACAATACATTCAGAGTCGATGGAACTTTACAACCGGTATACAAAGTGAGATACAAGTATCATACTGGCTGTACCTATACCTCAGCTTCTTTAAGTCATACTTACATGAACAAACCTTTTTAAAACCCGTTATTTTATAGGTCTACCTGTTTAAAAAATTAAGGGTATTTTAAAAATGCATAACAAAATGTCCGATTGCAAACTTTTGAATATAAAGTTTCGATTACAGTAAAATATTCTAACCCTTTAGGTAATAATACCACAATAATAGACGTTTTAATTTGAACATTTTATAATTTATTAAAAAAACTATGCACGTTGAAACTTCTATAGTATTGTATTATTTTTTATTATTAACGAATAAGATAGACTTATTTGTATAAAGATTGATTATGCAGAGTAGGTGGACTATGTAATGTATATTGACTATGCAGTGTAGATGTTAAAACCAAAATTAACAATGATAATTGCCTAAACTCTCTATGGAGGTGTTTGTTTATTTAAAATGCGAATATTAAATAAAAAATGTAATCTACTATTTGAAAATGATAACAGGAAACAAATATTTTGTATTTACCATTTTTTGTGTACACAATATACAACTTTGGTAAGAGATCTTAAAAATGAAAGATTGCCCTGATATTATATTGAATAACTCCTCAGCAGTTATGATAATTTCATGACATCCTGTTTTTGAAAGATACAATTCAATGTTTGTGACATTTTAAAGTAAACTACACATTATTTTTTGGAGGTCAGGCATAGTATATTTACGTTTTTTTCAAACAGGATTTTTATGCTAAACAATATAGCTGTAATGTTTTCTCATATAGTTACTTGACTTTATAAAACAAGAATGCAATTAAAAACATAATTCATAACACAAAAATAGGTTTTATTGTACTTTAAAATTCAATCGCATTATCTAGAATATTTTCCTTAAAAACATGCATCTAACATAGCACTTTACGTAGGCAAAAAATGGTTCTGTTGTAACATTTTCTGAGGCAGCGTCAAGCTGAGTTTAATATTATAGCCAAACAAAGGAATTGTGTTTGTAACAGAACTACCCCATCTTGATTCACCTTCCCTGCTGAGAAGGCAATGAAATATTGTGTGTTTAAAAAGTATACATTGTTATACGAAAACTTCTGATTACATTGTAAATTTCCACATTATCTAAGTTACAATTTGGATATTGGTCCCTGTCAGTTTGAACTGTACATTCATGGAAATGTATTTATCTAAAATTATTTTTTTAGTATTATCATAAATTTTACGCAAAGTCACTTACTTAGTGATCTATATTTCAAATTGGTATTATAAGCTAACTGCCGTTTATGGTCATTAGAAAGTTTTATTTTAAGAATTATTTTATTTTATTCCCGGGCTGCAATAGTTAAAAAGCTATTACAGTTCAACCTCGTTAAGGGTCTGCTGTAGTGGCGGCCATCTTGGATTCATATCCCGTAAGAGCAATGTTAAATTTCAAACCATTTATTTCGTACATTTTGTATCATAAAATTTTTTGCAAGGTCTCATTTTAACCACAATCACAATACGCATCCTTCTTGCAATTTAGATTTTTTTAAATGCTTTTTATTTGTTATGTAATTGACATTTTGTAAGTACAAAGTTTGATTTTTTTTCCTAACACAATAAAAAATTAATAATGAACAATAATTTGCAAGAAGGATCCGAAATTTTATAAAGAACGTTCAGTTTTTTTTTCAACGCTCAATTACAAAAGATAGACTTATAAAATGGTATGAAATGAGGCAATGTCAAAACGTTCAGCTGCAAAAAACTCAACTGTTTGGCCTGCCCTCGTGCGGGGACGTAGCGAACTAAGACAGTGAGGTTTTTAGCGCTGTCAATGCACATTTATTTCCCGCCACGGTATCTAGAATCATTGAAAGCCGACAAAGCAAGAGTACGTCCCTCCTCTTCCTGCTTGCGAGACAGTTAAAACCTTCCAGTGTCGTAAGTCGTATTCGCTATTAAAACCTGAAATTGATGAATTATTTATTATAATTTTATTATATTATTGAACTGTTATTGATATTATTTGTTTTATAATAATAATAGTAATAATAATTATTATTATATTTCAGTGTACATGTTTCGAAAAATGATAATTATAAAATGAATAATTTATGCGTCATCCACTTCTTTCGAAGCATTGGAATCTAGTTTTATTTAGATTGACCTGTACCGTGAAGAGTCCCATTTCATTCGTCCTTGATCCCCTCTTTTTATACCTCTATTACGCTTTGTACGTTCTTTGATCTTTTGAGTTTTGAATCTGTTTGTGTGCTCTGCAATTTTTGAATTGCATGTCTGATGTAGAAGAAATGGTAAAAACAACAGTAAAAAAAAACGCACAATTAACTTTAACTCACGGGTTGTGTGGAAGCTAGTAAGTACAATGAAAAATAATAACAATTACTACTATTATTATTACAAAACAATTAATAACAATAATAGTTCAATAATATAATAAAGATTACATTAACTCATCAATTTCAGGTGATAATAACGTATTCATGCAATTTTATAAATACACAACACAAAATGGCACTCAAAAACTGTTTATTTCACAGAAAAGTTTTAGAAACAGAAGATTTAGAGAATTAAATTTTCTATTATTTTTATACGTAACGTTTTTTACTAGGACGCACCCAACTGAAGTTATTTCGAAAAACCCTGAATTGGGTCGCCATTTTCCAAGATGGCGGTGCAAGCTCAAAGTGGTGGAAGTCGTAAACTTAGTATGTTTTTTAAGATATATCAAAAAGTTCTATATTACCAAGTTTCATCTCTCCCGCATTTTTTCCAGGTAACTTTATTTTTAACTGCTGACTGGGCTAATAATAATAGATTACAGTAAAAATAGACATTTTGGGTGGAACGCGGTGCAGGTTGACCGTTTTTTTAATTTGTTCGCCTCGACGAGTAGAAAAAAGTTAAAAAATGTTTTTTTGTGCTCTCCTTATTCAATAAAAACAGTTTTTAAAAAATGCCTATTTTGACGAGCATTTTACTAATTTTTTTACTGAAAACTTTTTTTAAAATAAATTATGTTAAAAGTATTAATAACAATGTATTTTCAGTAAAACATTTTATTTTATTAACTAAAATTAGAAATACGGTAGGCCCTATTGTTAAAAAAAAATTATACGGCAGAATTAATTTCAATCTTGACATAGAAATTTAAATATAATATATTTTAAACTTTTATGCTGAGTCTCAGCTTGTTATCTTGAAAATCTAGAGCCACTTGACTTATCAATGAGCTTCGCGGTTTTAGGAGTACCGGACCCACCACCCACCAACTCATTTTAAACGGCTCCAGTTTAGAAAATTGTCAAAATATTAACCTAAAACTTTTTTACTAGTTAAACATATAGATTCAAACATGATCAAGGAGTATAAACCTTTTTCTTATTTACTTTTAAAAACACAAGCCACTTAAAAAGTATAATTTTGGACATTTTTAAATTTTTTGTCATAACGCTTGAGTATCGTTTTTAAAATAGGAATAGCAAAAAATAATTATTTTTTTAACTTCTGTACCGATTTTTAAAATGATATGTTCAAAAATGCCGAAAATGGAGTCGCTGAATCCAAAGGTGTTGGAGTTAAAACGAGATAGGTCAAACAGAAGACTATCTTCAAGCGCCTCGCTTTTGAAAAAGTACATGGAAAAAATAGTTCATACTAACTGAGAATATTTATACTGGTGTATTTAACTTGTAAAACAAATTTGATTTTGATATTCCAAAAATTGACGAAACTGGAACAGATTGAAATGCTCTGCAGCGTTAGGTAAGCAAAAAGTCGTGAGGCTCGTCGATAAGTTTGATGGCTCTAGCACACACAATTTTTAAGATACCAACTTAAGTCTTGGTATATAAGTTAAAAATACGCTTTTGACTTGCTGTACCAAGTTTTAATTCGATATATTACAAATTGGCCAAGTTAGATCTGTTATACGTATGGGCGTAAATGGTAATTGTCTGTGAAGAATACCTACATTCTTACTTCAAACAGCCCACGATTCATCAATTTACAAGGTATCGTATTCAAACTCTACATAGAAGTTACAAACATAATTTTAATTTCTATATTGAGTTTAAAGTATTTATATTGAAAATCGTTCAACTAGTGCAGCCCGGTATAACTTTTTCTTAAATTGAGAAAGGAATTCCAAGCCAGTATCTTGAAAATTTACACAAACTGAGCTATTTGAATTGTTAATGTTCATTTTGTTTGCCGACAATAACCATCCCAACAGCTTTAACGTCAAATGAAAATAGGATATTTTTAAAGCTTAGCTAAGTAAAAGTTATGCACAAGTTTATTAATGAAAAAGCATTTTATACAGATTAAAGGTTAGCATAAAGACAGCATTTACTATTCGTGCATGCACTAACTGTTTCGATATAACGTCTGCTTTGTATCAATGAGGAAATAATACATTTGCAGAAACTAGTCCAGATTTACAAATTTTTTTGAGAAGTAATTACTATCCTCCATACCGGATTTGGTCATCACCTCCATAGGCCCTACGTGTAGCAGATCTAGTTTGACTGATTTTTAAGAAATCTGTTTCAAACTCTGCTCTGTATACAAAGAATAACCTAATCTAAAATTGTGTTTGATTTTTTAAAATAACGTTAAAATATTGATACTTGGAGAGTTTATATTTGTAGCCTCGTCGGTATAGGTTACAACTACCAGTAATTTGCAATACGGTTGATTTTTTTTTATAAGTACATTAAAGTATGTAGATTAACATTAAAAAAAAGTTTACCAGTCTAACGATTTCCCAAAGTCGAAAAGAAAAATCGATTATCAATTTGTTTTCGATTATCCTTAATATTTCGAGCTAGGATGAAGATAGAGAAAAATAAAAAATACCACCGTGTAGAGGAGGTATTTTTCAACAAAAAAGGTCATATGTATTTATTTTGTCCGAGCAATAAAATAATCGATAATGTCTGGATAATAATAGGTTTGTCTGGAAAAAAATCGATAATGCAGGTATGTATTATGCAGCAGGGGAAATCACTAAAAGGGGACATCTTATTTATATATGAAGCGTTGGCTCATTCTAAATTGGCCGATTTTTAATATATCGAATTGAAACTTGACGTATTAAAATATATATTTTAAATATTTATGCTGAGTCTCAGCTTGTTATCTTGAAAATGACCCGATCTAGGAGTCGATTTCGACTATCGATTTTAGGAGTACCGGACCCACAAAACTAATTTCAATCTATTCCAGTTTCGTACATTTTTTGAATATCAACATCAAATTTGTTTTACAAGTTGAGTACACCAGTATAAATATTCTTAGGAAGTATGAACGATTTTTGTCATGTTATTTTTAAAAACGAGACGCTTGAAAATAGTCTTTTGTTTTACCTATCTCGTTTTAACTATAACACCTTTGGATTCAACGACTCCATTTTCGACATTTTTTAACATATCGATTTAAAAATTGGTACATAAGTTAAAAACACAATTGTTTTTTGCTAAACTTATTTTAAAAACTATATTTAAAAAATTGACTAATCGGCAGCCGATTAACTCAAGCGTTTTGATGAAAAATCTAAAAAGGTCTAAAATTACACTTTTTTAAGTTACTTGTGCTTTGAAAAGTAAATAATAAAAAAGGTTTATACTCCTTGATCTTGTTTTATGTAATATACTTCACCTTAGATGATTATTTATTCTATACGAACTACAGTATCATGTTTTAGTTTTTAATTCTACAAATTTTTTATTGTTTAAAATTATGCGCTGTTTATATTTTGTTCTTATAATTGGCATATTTCATAGACTTTGTGATTGCGATAACTTTATTACAAGTTACAGTTTCTTATTGAAAAACTCAAATTTTAAAGAAAATGTCAATTCTAGTTAATGTTAAAGTGAATATTTTGGTTACTTTTTATCTCATTGTTCTATTATAAATATTCGTACCGTAGTTTATGTTTTCTTGTGTAAATATTGTGTAAATGATTTTTTTTTTTAATTTATTTTTTGTTTTAAATAAGCAGGGTTGTTTGTTTTTAGTGGGTTTGTAGTCAATCAAATTCTTTTTCAATCTATTAGGTTTGTTCTTGACTTTTTAAAATTGATATATTATAGGGTACAGGTTATCCCACTATAATACGTCAAACATTGTGTATGGGATAGAAGACATACAAATGAGCAACAAATTCACATATATAGGCTACTTTTTTTTCCAAATCGCTTGGTTTTTCGACTGCCTGTCTATCGGTTTGTGTTTCTATGATAATTGTGTTAAGATAAAAGTATGAAAATTGACATTTCTGTACAGCAAAACTAATATCTTCAAACACTTCAAAATGGCGGCCGTTCAAATTATTTTACACGCAATAACATAAAAACTATGAACTAACTTATTTTTCTGTAACTTTTAAATAAATCATAGTTTTGTTTTAACCCTAGATCAATTAAGTTATTGTGTTTTTCTAATTAATGTTTATAGTACATTTTCATTTTACAAATTGTATTAAGGTTATAATAGGCCTAAGTTGATTCAACAGTAAGCGCAAAATTCGTTCTGGCTATGTAATATAATATGTAAAGTAAAGTGTATCAGTAAATAAGGCCAAATTGTTAGCTGCGTGTTTTTTAATTCTTGTAATATTATTCTGTAATTTTTATCTTTATCGTAGCTACAACTAGTACAAGTTGTACGAATAAAACCTTTCTTATTGATTTTACAAGAAAAAGTTAGTTTTATTATGTAATGTAGCCCTATATCTCCTTATTTAAAAATTTCTAAACAATTTGAACTTAGTACGAGTTCAATTTGTCTCTTTCTTTTGAGTGTATCCAGTAACTATTTGTTTAACTTACCAAATGTTAGATAAAAAACAGCGGGGCATAAAAATATTGAGTAAGACACATTCAACTTTAAAAGCCTTTGAAAAGAATTCATAATGATAAATATTGTTTAAACTGCAAAAAGGCAAATCTAAAAATGAAGAGTTTTTCATTAATATAAATACGTTTGATAAATTATAAATTTAAGAAGTGAAAAGCCTTAAAAAAGTCAATTAAATTGTTTCAATAATAATTATTGTAACAAACCTGTTGGGTATAATGAGTCGATATAAAGAACTTGGGCAAACCCATAATGCGTCTTTTTCAGCAAATAATATGAATTGGAAATAAAAACTTTACTCTTAAAACAAAGAATAATTACCCTTTGGTACAAAGAGTTACAATTTATTATCTTTGTTCATAGTAAATTATTTACTGTGTATGTATAGGCCTATAATTACATTACACACACTTAGGGTCGATTTTACAATTATGAAAGAAGTTGTAACAAACATAGAATTTATAATAACATAAACATACTCTACTTTGAATAAAACATGTTTATAAATCGCTTAGCTCTGTAATGAAAGTTTAGTTGGACTCCTACTTTATTACAGTGCAACACAACCTATAAATGCAGGCGAAGTGACATTTTACAATTCAACTCTGAAACGCAAAGAAAATGAGTAATGGTCAGCGCCAGTCCGCCAGAGATAAGAATGGCCTTGAGAGTGAAGGACGGGTGCAGGCGAGAAGAGCCGAGGCGGACCGAAGTTGACCTGGGTAACGAATCCAATTCAAACAGACAACGTTCTGTGTATTATTGCCCAGTCCTGAAATAGTACCAAACGTTACCGCTAAGGATGGAGCGCTGGGGTCAGCAGTTGGTTTTTCTTTTACTGGAGCAGACCCTTAAGCCGGCTCCCTTTAAGTCGGATCTCCGGGTAACTCGGACCGGTTGCAATAAAATAAAAATATGCATTTTGGTAGCGCTAGTGCTTTATACGACCGCATAATCGTAGCGTACTGCACGGTGATCGTGTTTCCACCGAGTTCGCGCAACCGAGTTTGTTTGCCGTGCGGCACGTAAAAGTTACTCGAAGCTGACGCAACAGAAACTTACAAGCTTTTACCCAAAAAGTAGAAACATCTGTACAGTCCACAGATGTGTTTTATGTTTTATTGTGACGAGTAAATATTTTTAAAGTGTTTTCTCCGTAATAAAAATCAAATTATTGTAAGTATTCAGTGTATTTTCATTTTTTTTTTTTTATGTTTTATACTCTTTCTCCGGCTAACACGGATTTTCGTTATGTCGGATCCGCTGCGGTCCCGGCTGGTCCGACTTAACGTGATTGTACTGTATGTTTGAATTGCATGAAAACAATATTTCGTGTTTATGCGTATGTATAACTGGGTTTTTACTAATACATC
>JAGFPH010018859.1:0-15878 GCA_018207615.1 Philaenus spumarius
GCGCCAGTGACCATTGTACATACACACGCACAGACACACACACACACACACACACTAAGTAAGGAATAAATTGTAAAAATATTTAGCACTTTTTAATGCGCATTTACTATCGTATTGAAAGTGTTGTGGTAATATACATTTAATTTCTGTACAGTAGGAGTATTTTTCTTCCTCTGGCAATTCCTTCACACGAGGATGAAATTTTCTCAAAAACTGAGCTTTTTCCAATCCTTTTGTGAAAATTGTGGAGAACGGTTCGCACAAAGAACGTATAGTTTCCTCGTCATACGGGACACTACCATCATCCCATTTGAGAAGATGATAGTGCTTTTGCAAATAACGCACCGATCTCCGAGCTTTAGCATTCAGTAGGTCAAATTTATAGGGTGGTTTGAAAACAATGACGCTTTCAAAGTCATCACAAACTATAGCAAACTCTTTGACTATATATCTGTTTTCGTTATCTCGGAAACCGTGAAATTCAACCACTGCCTGCATATTTTTTAAACAGGACGATTTCATCGTACAGTTTGTCCGTTTCAGGGAGTGTGCTAGAAACGAGTTCGTCGTTGGTCAAACACTCACTGATGTAATCGCGTAAGTCACCCTCGATATAAAATAGTTCTTTAATACGACGCGTCACTAACGGAATACTGTCTACAAACAGCTCCCACTCTGTAGTGTTTAAGGGCAACGAATGCTCCCCATCATATAGTATAACGTATCGTTTACCAAACACGCTATGCACTTTAAAATCACCGGTAGTCAATTTGAAAAGGTACTCCTCCTTAGTCGCTACAGCTGTTGTGACATTTTCAATATGAACGAGTATTTCGTTAAACAATTCGTGGGAAAAGAAAACAAATTTTTTATCCGCACGAAGCAATAGTCCGATGCCGTAGCCCGTATGCTGAAATAAACCTGTCGCTACAAATTTTGTGCACTAGGCGTTTAAGAAATGTACGGATTTCAAAAAGATGCCCAGAGGCAGGTTAGGCGGATACTTGGTCTCCACGTCCATCTTCTTCGGCTTCTCGATCACGACTGAGCCTAGACCATCTTCTTAACCGTACCGGAAAGAAGATTGTACACTATATGTGTATCGTGTAGAATGAGACAGTAGGCCGTGGTTTATCGTCAAAATTGGAAGAGGTTTCTATCTCAAGTCTGACGTCAACAGGACCTGATTTTATAGAATCGTTCTGTTTCGAACAGTCAATCACAAAAATCGGGGCTTTGTCCTTGAACGAGGCGAGATCCATGCAAGGAGACGACTCACGTAGATAGTAAGACTGTTGAAACCTAGAGTACATCTCGTACATGGTCGAAACGTCCCCGTGGATACTATCGTAGGGAAAATACTGTGAATTTAAGTAAAGTTTTACATTTTCCACTCCACAGCGGTCAAACAAGGAAGCGTCTTTTTTAATTTGAATCTTCCTATCTTTTTGAAAAGCTAAAATAACGTAACGCGGTTTTTCCATCTGGTTAGAAGTTTTTACAGTCCAGGAAATCTGTTGCGACGGCGGAAGTGTAGGGAATTCGTGAATCTCCCAGCTTCTAAAAGGGACGTGAACGGGAGCATCGCGTTCGATCATTTTTAAAATTTTCAACCGATAAGCATCGGTCACAGTGAGCTGGGGAACTCTCCATTGTATGCTGGTTATTTTCAAATCTACGGAAGTAGCGTTCTCACTAATTATCGCGTTCAAGTCGGACGAGGAGCGTAAAAGTACGAGTTCCTGTTTTACGTTCACCACAATTCTCTTGTAGTCTTCGAAAAAGCCCATAAGCATTTTCAAAGGTACGGAGATTGTAAATGTCGTCGATTCGTGTGTTTCACCGACTCCCAGCCAACCGGCGTTCGCGAGTTTATTCTTTTCAATTTCCCGCAGAGACAAGAGGTTCTTTATTGTACTTGCAATTCCGACGTTTCTCGTTCTGTCCACTTCGTTTGCGGCGATTTCATATCGGATGTCGTCAAACAAAAAGGCTACCGCATTATTCACCAACTTTACGGGTGCATCGACATTAGCAGCCGTTTTTCCGCTTATTGTACCTTTGATGTACAGTAAACTTTCAAACGGTGCCGTAATCACGTCCTGTTGATTAATAGGTATACGGATTTCGTCGTTATTACCATAAGTGGCTGACGCGTAAGGCCTATGCGAATGATATTCCATACCGGTGATGATGTCATTGTACTCGGCAGCACTATCGATTGCCAACAGCTCCATTATTGATTTTGAATCCAAGCGATCTCAGGAAACGAATGTTTCGCGGTGTTAACCCCAGCGAGTTTTGACGCGTACTGACCACCGGTTTATATTGACGTTCGTTAAATACAAGTCCCATTCTGGCGTCTTAAATGCAGCCGCACTGAAATTGCCTCGCCTCTAAAATCAATCAACTCTCCGTTCTGATCCCTCAGACTCACAGTCACATTATGAACAGTTTTCACCCTGACGGGTAAATATATTATATTTGACGGCGTTTCCACAATCTTGTAGCCCGGAGGGACTTGGGGGTAAAACTCGTGCATAATGTGGGATTCGATACCGTTTTGAAATGAACCGGCCGCGATATTGCATTCTACGCGAATCATACTCACTCTGATAATGTTGACAGGCGTATTAGACACATGTTTTTTATTAGCCGCCAATGTACCATTTTTAAAACCTAGTAATTGACCGATGGAACCGTCCTCCAAACAAATATCTTTCGAACATTTAACTTCTGCTTTTAACGTGTTGTTATTGGGTTTCAGTGAAAATGTAATTCCTTTCGGTTCTAGTTCGTTTACAATAAACTTTTCCATGTCTTCGATTTCGTACGAGCCTGTAGGTATACGTACGTCTACATAAGTTGTTTCATTTAATTTGATTTTAAGTCGGTTATTCACGCCTTCTATTACGTTTGGAATAGAGTTGTATGTGGCAAGATCTATAAGACCAATTTCCCACTCTCCGTCGAGTTCAAGTGGCGGAAAAAAATCGGACAAGAGTGTGGAACTGTTACCGGACAACACGATACTCATTGTGATAGAAACTTTAAGCACAAATGACCGCAAACGACTGAGTCGCCCGACTGATGTTGCCTGTAATTATAGTGAACCGAAGCGTTTGGACCGAAATAACTTGTCAACTCGATTGGAGGCCTAAGATTTCCGAAACTATCAAAGTACTCGACGCTGTCTCCCCGTTTCTTATAGCACACCCAGTGGGTGCCGGTACCGTTTATACTGTCCAAATTCACAATGCCTGCTTCGTTCCTTAAGGACCGCGAAGGAAGGGTATCTCTCATGTACACACCTCTGAAATACGGTATTTTAAATTTAACGGCATATTTTTCCAAATCAATATTAGTCAACGGTCTGATCGGGATCGAATCTATCGGGGTTTTTTTTTTTACTACGGCGCTTGCGTCTTTTACCGCTCCCCTTCTTCTTATACGGTTTCAAGTAAAGACCTTTACCCTTTAGCTGTTTTAGCAGTCGGTCGACAGACTTTTTCCCTGTCCTGCGTTTCTTCCTCCTACCACCTCCGATTTTTGATTTTAATTTCATCGCGTTTGTTACGGCCCAAGCAGCTGCTTTTTCACCTATAGATGCGTTACTCGCTTTAACCCGACCCCAAGCCTTTTCAGCTAAATTTTTATCCGCAACTCTACGTCTGTCGGAATCGCTGTACTTATTATAGGCTATATCGTGCTCTTTACAAGCTTCGTCCAACAAATTTACACCTTTATCGCCTCGTGCTTATCTCTTGGCTAATTTCGTGCCGGGTCCACAGTAGTTGTAACCGGGTAAATGAAGTTCTATAGGTAGAAGATCGATAACTTTATTCAAAAGACCACGTCCTTTCCTGACAACTCTTCGCTTGCGACTGACATGTGTTGACCGTGTCTTCGCCATTTGTATACTAAACTAAGACGAGACTAAACCGTGGTTTATGTAGAAAAATAAAACATATCCGTCACAAGAGAGTACAAATCTTTGAGACGCTTCTCTTTCATACACCTGATTTGTAATACGTCAAAAACATCAGCCCATCATACACCAGGTGAAAGGGGAACAAATTCAGCCTTTGAATAAGCTTTAATTACTTTTTCCATAGCTTTTATCGTGTCATTCAGTTGAGATAACGTGACGGCGTCGTCGTCGTCTACGCCTTTAGCTAAATTACACAATCGATTCCGATTTGCGTTAAAGGTTTTAGGCGAGTCCCTCGTTATAGCGTTTGACTTAACCCATTTCTTTAAATCTAAAACACTCGTTTTCACTGCATTTAGTTGAAGCAGATTCACGGCATCTCTATCTTTTTTGGCGACCGGTAGATTCGTGATTCTTTTGGAGCCGGCATTGAATACATCATCACCTTCGGGTAATTGAGTTACAAGTATTGCGTTTGCCTGTAAAAATTCTAAATTAACCGCGTCTCGTAACGACACCGGTGGACCGATATTATTTATTATATTATTTTTAAAATTCCATCCGTGTTCCGACAACGATACGATCCCCTTGTTCAATATACGTTCGTCAACGTATTTCATATTTACCGCGTCCGCTTCTACTTTGGGATATCCCACGTTTTGTATACGTTTATTATTAACATTATAGCCACTGCCGTCGGGTAAATCGGTTATAGCGTTTGCCTGTAAAAATTCTAAATTAACTGCGTCTTTATTGGACACTGGGTGGCCGACACTGGTAAGCCTTTTATTTCCAAAGCCCCACCCGTTATTGTCAAGAGTTATTCTATTGTCCACATAGGACTTGGTTGCAACGTCTTCCTCATTCTCGGGAGTTTTTACGTTACATATACGTTTATTTTTAACGTCGAAATACTCTTCACCGTAGGCTTGGAACGGGTCAACAGGTCTTTTGAGAATCACACTATTCGTAACCCATGACTTATATTTATTTAACTGATCAAAGTTGACGGCGTCCGTTATGTCGGTTCCCCCTTTGACATTGGTTAATTTTTTACCTCCGAAATCCCACTTATATTCATCTGTAGGTATTTTACTATCTACATAGTACTTGTTGACTGCATCCTTTTCATTTTCTGGTTGACCCACATTACATAACAATTTATCCTGAATGTCGTAGTTCCCCTCTGAGGTGAGATTAAATCCTACACCTTTAGGACCCTGTTTCGAAACCGTCGCCTCGGAGTAACGTCCAAACTTGTCGACACTCATCTTATCAATGATCTAATTTTTCTATTTCCCAAGCCTTTTATCAACCCCGCTTCACGTAGTTCTTCTACTATTGACGCAATCTCGTTCGAATGACCCGTGTGACCGGCGTCATTGGAAGCTAGCAAAAGTCTCATTCGATCGCATAGCTCGTTCGGATCGTCCCAGTAAGAGTATCCTTTTCCGCTGATCGATTTAGGAGGGAACAATTGTATTATAATTTTTTTGTATTTCTCCGATTTAGAGTTCCTATTAACCTGACCACGTGCATCATATTTTCTTTTGTGCGCGTTGGTTTTCAAACAGATATCTTTGTACGCGTTCAAGTCTGCATCGGTGTACATACCATCTTTGGGTATTCGTTTAAAAAGTAACTCGTACAGTCCAGGTGTTCCTTTATAGTTAGTTCCTTCTATTGATATTTTCCCTTCGTCCGTAAACTGTATTGTTTTATCACCGACCATAAAATCGTCACCTTCGATTCGCGGGCCGTACACGTTATCTATAACCTTTTTAGTAGGATTATCTGTCATAAATTTAATCAGGTACCTTTGTGTAGTAGGATGTTTGAACGTATTTATCACCCAATTTTTGGATTCAGCACGACCTTGTGGCGTTGACAATAACTCGGTCACGGTATCGGGGGTTTCCGCGACTGTTTCGGTTTCGATAAAACTAGGACCCCCAGGCGTTGAGGTTTCCGCAACCGTATCAGTTTCGATAAAACTATGATCTCCGGGCGTTGAAGTTTCTGCGGTAGGTTCAGGCGGTTCATCCTTTATCACTGTTTTAACATCCGATAGTGTCCGTATTTTAGACAACTCACTAATAATCGGCTTGTACTTTTTTGCAAGAACTCGTTCCGTATCGACTTCCCCGTATCTCATCTGTTGGTACTTCCTTTTGATAGCGTCTCTCAGACGTGTTATCTCAAAGGTGACCTGTTCGGACGACGACATATCGCGAAATGAAAGGTCTTTTGCTGCGAATTTTCTATTTATGGTAATTCTATAGATCTCAAAAAGAGCGCGTACTTTTTATCCTTTAACAGATAGCCCACTACATCACCTGCCGAGACTTTAAACATTTTACCTTTTCCCTTCCAATAGTTGCGCATATGATTATCGAAAAAGGGAATGTGGTTCACTTTGTTTACGTCGACGAATACAAATGTTCGTTTTACATTACCGCGCCACTCGGGTATTTCAGCCACAACGAGGTAGTCATCTGAAGGTGTTTTTTTCATGTGTCGTTTGAGTTCGGCTATAGGCCTAGACGCGGATGTGTCCAACAAAAAGGAATTGAGCAAGAGAAATTCGTCTAAATTTGCACCGGTAAATTTGCGCCACGCGTTTAGCTGTATCGGATCGACGATGGAATATTTTCGACCGTCGAACGATAGACCGAAATGCGCGCATTGGTTCGGCACAGTGGGCAAAGCTAGTTTAAGAAACTCGACGGTAAACATACCCTGCGCCTTGTTGTTTACGGCTTCAAAATGTTTCCCCCGCATTTGGCGCGGCAGGTCTTTAGGCGCCGGTCCGAACTTTACGTTATAACTCACGTCGACACAACACTTTGAACCGAGCAATAACTTATAGGCGTAAACCGGATCTCGAATAGGTATAGTCCGCTCCGTTACTACTACGCACCTCGATGCATAAGGTAATGAACAGCCGTATTGCAACATATCCAGGTAAACTTGAGTGTAGTTTATGTCTCCGTGGTCGGGTCTAACGGTACGATCGAAAAAATCGGGAAAAGGTCTAAAACGCGAGATTAAATTTTGAGAATGTCGTACAGTGCCTTTCATCATGTGTTCATTGTAAATAACTAGCTCAAACGGTACACCGTTCTTTTCGCTCTCGTGTAGAAACTTTATCCAAGCTTCTCTGTTGTAAATCCTATGACCGGAAGTAATCATCAGTATGACCACGGGCGGTAAACTTTTACTGTATCCTCCACGTCTCTTGTGACGCCAACATCGTCTGTTAAATATATCCCCGTGTTTAGAAGCACGACTACAATAGTTGCCGCAAAATTGTTTCCTACCGGGATAGTACCAAGTACAAAGGTTTGACTTTGGTTTAGAAAGTCTTGTTACGGAAGCATACGAGCCGATATCGTTGTACGTGTAAATACGCATTATATATCTTTTACAAAACGATCGAATCCTATCCTATACCGCCCCTCAGCAATCTCACTGTCTTTGTCTATAACCACAAATCCGTGTTTATCCTTCCACGCGAGAGCACATATATCTTTAAAAACTCCAAAACAAACGTCCGGCATGACGTGATCTGTAAAAATGTGACGCAAATTCATCTCGTCTTGTTTAAATACTACTAAAAGGTTGGCATTGTCGCGGATCAGCTGCTTGGGTATTCTGCTGTAGGTCTGTCCCAAATAAAACGAATCTATATTGTTATGACGACCCATGGTAAAGTAACTGCGTATATGATCGTGTTTTTCACAAGCGATATCGTCAAATAACATAACAGAATCTGGTTCGGCTGCGTTTGGGGGAATTACACTATCGTTGTCCGAATATGGAAAATAACCGATACCCGAATTTTCAAAAACATTTTCCAATAGTTTGTATTTAGGTTGATGAAGGGACTTGGAAAACACGTAAATATTTGCAAATTTCAACCCGTGCTCCTCGAACAACAGATTAAATACTACATTGGTTTTACCACAATTCGAAGGACCACACACAATACACCTAATAGTATTGGGCAATAATTGACTGTGACGTTTTTTGGTATTGTTACTTTCCGAAAGGTATTCGTCAAAATTTGACATCCGAAGCGCGTGCGACATACTTTCGATACGCATTGTGAATAGAAACTGAAGGACATTTACCGGAGTTTCTCTTTTTAACGATCGGCTTTCCGAGACTCTACGATCGGCATCGAGACCTGCTTACCGAGCCTCCACATCCGTCATTGCACGGCGTTGTGACCTCATTGACATTTGGCCGAGCAGCTTTCTCTTATCTACCCACGAGTTGTGTGCATGCGAGGAGAGCTGCTTACCAAGCCTTCCGTTATTGCACAACGTCGTGACCTCATTGACATTTGGTCAGAGCAGCTTTCTCTTATCTATCCACGAGTTGTGTGTTTTATCGAATCCGAGCCATTTCACAAGAACTTTGTTTCCTTTCTTGCGCAATACTTTTTCCACGAGATAAACGTCGCCCGTGCTCGACTTGCTTAACTCTTCGCCGTAAAAACTACCTTTTAAAATTTCTCCTTTTCCGTCTTGTAAAACATATGTGGTTGGTTTTGTAGGCCTAACACCGTACACCGTAAACACTTCGTTTGTCCAGTTGGGTAGATAACCTTTAGCGAATGTCTTTTTGTACTTGGAAATTCTAACTTTATCGTCTAATTTAAATTTAGGCTGACTTTTGATAGACTTTCCCGCGATTTTTTCCAATAGTAATTTTTCGTGATTTTTCAAAACTTTAGAGGGTTTCATACCGATAGTACTGTGTACGGTATTATTATACGACTTTACTATTTTAGGTAACAGATCGAGCCACTCGTAACTGCCTTGTGCGGTAAACTCACGCCACATGAGATTTTTCAAAGTACGATTTAACCTTTCCACTATGGAAGCTTTTTTGTCCGAATAGGTCGTGTAATGATTTATATTGTATTTTCGCATTAACTTTTGCACGTGCGCATTGAAAAATTCCTTACCTTGATCGGTTTGGAAATGTTTCATTTTGTGATTTTTAAATATCGGTTCTAATGCGGCTGCTACTTCTAACCCGGATTTCGACTTTATAGGCACTGCAAAAGCAAATTTGGAAAGGCAGTTTATCACGGTCATTATATACTTGTACCCTTTATTGACTTTAGCGTACGGTATCATCTCGACCAAATCCGCCTGAAAAATATCCGTTAACGATTTCAAAGTCACTCGTCTAGTTTTGAAATTTCTTCTCGCGGGCTTATGAAGCTCCGCAGCAATAGCTCGTCGCACATCCATCGTTCAACTGATGGGGTAATCATATGGGACGGGGTATGTAAACCCCCGAAGGGGTGAAACAGGCCCCCACCCGCCTGTTTCCGTGATGCCCAACCATAAATTTTGGCATCTCCGTTACAACACATTCAGCCTTGCGAGGATTATAGTCCCTTCGCCAGAGGGCCAATCACGCATAGACACACACACGCACACACACACACACACACACACACACACACACACACACACAGAGAGAGAGTTCAACATATCGCTCTTTCTAGTCGTGGAATTTTAATGTACCCATAAGGTAAAGAATCGTACTCTCCATGTCTCTTTCTTTTTGCTCCAGTGATTTTAAACAGTTTCGTCTCGCTCACGGTTACGACCTCACGATCTACAGTTCTTCTTATGCGTGTGTCTGTAACAGTGAGCGGGTCTTCATCTCTATCTAGTACCATCCGTTTCATCGATTCAAAATTCACCACACCCGAAGTGCGAAGGTTCAACGATAGGCCTTTTACTTTGCAAACAGTCACGGGGTCGTTGGATTTAGTAGACAGAACTTTGTAGGCGTAGGTTTTTGGACCGCCTGATACAAATTCTGTAATGTAAGATCCCGACCCGTAGTCGGCTAATTCGTCGGTCATCTGTCCGAGGTAGTCTCCAGTCTCTACTTTGTGTAATCCTTCTCTGTGCAGGTAAATGACAGAATCAGTATCATAGTAGGCCACCTGAGTGTCTAAGGCGTCCAGGTAATCGTAAAGTTTAAGTCTTGCGTGAGCAGTAGTGAACGCGGCGAGTACCACGTTCACAGTCGGGAGTACTTCGCAGGAGTCCTCAACATATTGCCAATTTACTACACCTACGTCTTCGTTCACTTCTTGGATATGGTTTACGTCTACGGACGGACTGACTATCATTTTAAACAATTCCGAAGGCTGTCTTATTATGAATGTTTTTGTTTGATTTTCCCTCTGACCGAATTTACCCCAAAACGAATTCAACATTAATTTTGCAAGCGACCTAAGCCCCTCATTTTTACAAATTTTCGTCGGATCTAGTCTAATATTTTAATTTGTAAAATAATCGTCGATATACTTTGCCTTGTCTTCCTCGGTCTGGCACCACCCCGGATAGCCCGATGCCTCTTGTTTAATTTTTAAAAATGTATTTATAAATTCCGTGAAAAGTCCGTCCCCGTTGTCAAACGACGCCATTTTATACTCCCATAGCTCATGCATTTCAATAACGACGTAACCCTTGTCCACAGCTTTCCGTATCTCGTCCATTGTCCAAGTACCTGTCAGTGCTCGTTCGTCGACGTTATGTGTACACTCCCCTAGTGAATTTTGCCCACAAGTCCGACACAGAACAAACATCAATTTTTTGTTCATCTTTGCGGGAAGTACAGGATGATACAATTCACGAGGAGGGAGTACTGTGCATTTAAGAAGTCCGTCAACAGTCATACCTAGTTTCCTGCATTCATCGTCACCTATATGTGTTTTCGGGTGCCCTACAGGGTATTTACCGTACTTGCAAACCCAAGGATAAAGCGAACAAACGTCGACGTACTGAATCGTTTCGCCCACCTTGCATTTTACGTACGACTTTGTATTACCCGTTCGGCCACCGAAAAACGCATCGCGAGGATCGAGGGGTACGGTATGCATCATCGGGTGAGAGTCGAGGTAGGCCATTTCAACGTTTCGCTGTTTGAGTTTTATAAAGTCGCATTCCCACATTTCTACGACTTCTAGTTGGGCGAGTTTAGCTATTTTGGCTCTTGTTCTCGCTAACCGTGCATTGTGCGTATCGGACGGGTCGTCTTGAAGAGGTTCATCGCGGCTGTGCGGAAAACATTTAGGGCATCCGTGCCAGTAGCACCCGTGGAATTCGAAAACTTTTCCGTCGCACAATCCGTCCACTTTCACCCCGTTGACGGTAGCTTCGCGGCCTCTACCGGCGTGCTCCATACGAATCCCTCTCTGATCCTCCTCCCAAGTCAACCATTGTAAAGCGATTTTAGACTGGAGGTCGACAGATCGGTATCCGCTCTTAGGAACGATTCCTATCGTGTTTGGTTTCAGGAAATTACGTCTGAACGCGAGGTTGCATGCGCTTGCTATTGTCACGGCTTCTAGAAAAGGGTCAACGTTACACTCTTTGAGAAACGAGGCTTTGAATTTAATACACGCTTGAGCCAAAATGTCTACGTCCGAAAGGCAGTACTCAACGATTTCTTTTTGAAAGTCGAATTCGTACTCGTTACGAATCTGCTCGTCGTGCCAAATGATAAACTCTTTATTGTTCTTGTCGAACATAGAGTCGGGACAGTAAAACTCTTTAGAGGGGATAGGACCTACATAATTTTCATTGGCCAGTGTGTTGAACAGATGTGGGAAGTAGCCTTTCTTTTTTTCCGGAGGTAGATCGAAAGCTTTAGGAAGTTTTGACAGAGCCATGGGCATGTAGTTCAAAGAATCGATAAATTTAACATTATCGATTTCCATGAGGATTACCTTTGTACCGCGTGTAATCAGTTTAGGAGTGAATTGAGTTTTTTCGAGCACATATTTAAGGAGAAATTGAAAATCGAACGCTTGTCCGTTATGTGCCAGGATACACACTTTTTTGTACGCTTTTCGTACCTCCATAACGTACGACATGAAGCCGTTGATGGGATCATCTCTGAAAACTCGAGTACGATCGAAACAATTTTGACACGAATCACCGTTTATACATTTCCAACAGTACTGTTGGGATATGCACAAATTTACACGATGAACGTTGGCCGTGTCAAGTATTTCATCTTGACGGGTTTCTAAATCAAAGAAAATGAAAAGAAATCCATTAGATATAGGCTTCCTATAATCTACTTTCATGTAACACTGGTGGTTCGGCACCATGTATTCATTGCACACTTTACAAAAAGTTTCACCGCACACGTGCTTTGAACGACGTTTTTTCAACATAATCATTTTCTCGCAATCGGGACACTTTTTTACATTTTTGCATATATTTTTTAAATGAAATGTGAAACAGTCTCTGTTCATAAACTTTCTGTTACAATCTCCGCAATAGATTCCGTCGTTTTCCAACAAACACGGCGGGGAACGTTTGCAAGAGTAACAGGTGGAGGAACATCTGTGCGCGTAACGATGTTCGAAAGGAATGTGGCACGCCTCGCAGTAATAGACGCAAGCGAACGCGGAGGTCAGACTAGTGATTACGTTGAAATGGCCATTGTGAAAAATTAAATTTAGTTTGTAGCGAGGATTTTGCACATCGCCTTCGAAATAAATATCACGACCTTTATTTCCGTAACTGTACACCGTAATTTTGTGTAGAGGCAGATGATTTTGAAACTGATGCAACTCCTGCACCCCCGCGCCCTCGTCGGTGAGTTGAACCCCGGCATCGAGCATAAGTTGTCGGGCTTGAAGAGTCTGTCTGTTACATCTATTCATACGTATAAGTTTATAGTCCTTGTCTTTTTCCGCATGAGCTATAGCAACTACGAGGGAGCACGGTAAACACAGAGAGTCTGTGTTTTTTATTACTACAATACCGTTTCTTCCTCTACACTCGTCATTGAAATTATTAAATAGTCCTGGTCTAACCCTCCCACGACCTAACGGCACTTTAACTTTAGTACATTCTACTTTAAATGTGTCGCAAGATGTACAAGCCTCGGCGTTACTCTGTATAATACCCCCAAAAATTTTCCACATGATATCAGCAGTCACCTCCGATGCAGGCCTAAAAGCTAAGAATCCCGGATCCTTATTTTTTTAAATTGAGGCTCCGAAAAGTAAACCCTAAATAGTCTTCGTCAGTCGTTTCACTTGTCATAGTCTCTACAAGTTCGTTCAAACCTTGTCTAATCCATTGAATTTCTTCCACACCTTCGGGTGGTGAATTGAATTTGAAAACAATTTTAGTACCGTAGAGTCGAAACTTTGTTACATAAGTTTGCAAAGTAGACAAAATGTAAGCAGATGACATTTTAGAGAGAGAGAGAGAGCTAGAGAGAACGAATATGTTAACTCACCTGTGGTACGGAGCAGAATGAATAAAGTTTTGGCGAACAGGCACTAAATAGTAAAACGAGGTCAAAGTTGTTGAAAGTGTAAGACACTTCTAGCCGGTTGTTCTAAGTGAAAGTAGCACAAATTGTAAGAGGGTCTTTGACAGTGAAGCACACACTACGCAAACTAGACTCGCAATGTGATTGCGATCCCCATTCAATTGCATGTAAAATCCGTGAAAAAGCGAACGAATCTTTCGCATTCACCGCACCGGAGACCGAATTCCAGTGCAGCAGTATGGCCTCGAAATTAGTATAAAAGCGTGTTACATTTACTATCCATTATCAGTTCATCAGCTGTCTCCTATCGGTACACATCTAAGTGTCGGGTCTGTTTCAACGTTAGTTTCTTCTTCTTCTTAGTGAGTATGGTTACCGTCAATACCGTTGACTTTTTCAACTCAATCGCTCCGCAAGAAAACGAGTTTGTTTCTTTGAAAAGTCTGACTATCGGGAAGCAATATACGATTGCAGACGCCCGCCGCATAAAAACCAATTATGGTCCGAGCGTATTAGTCGTTCTCAACGACTTATTAGAAGATACCTCGAACAAAGTGTTTTTACCAAAACGCTACCAGACTCTGACCGAGTCGCAGATACGCGATTTAAAAGATAAAAAATTAATCGTTACCGAGCACATAGGAAAATCCGTTAAACTGGAAATACAAATGTAAATCCAGTGTAACGGAGACAGCAGCAGCATAATATGTTTATTCTTATATATTTTTATTACAATTCAAGTAAGTATAATTTTCAGTGTATGATTGAATTC
The DNA here is from genome assembly GCA_018207615.1 of Philaenus spumarius. Lineage (NCBI taxonomy): Eukaryota > Metazoa > Arthropoda > Insecta > Hemiptera > Aphrophoridae > Philaenus > Philaenus spumarius. The sequence continues at coordinate 14,040 of JAGFPH010018859.1, forward strand.
ATCACCAAAAACATTATTTGAGCTATGTTCTAATTACTAATAGTAATATAGAAGAACTTGAATTACCGATTTCTATTCAAAAATATTTGAAAGCAAATTTTAATATTTATTCAACAAAAGTGACTTGTAATACTGTAGGATTTGATTATGGTTGTATTGATTTTGAACATCTCTTTTTCATTATCAGTTGTTTAGTTTCGATACTGGTTTTAGTGTATAGATTATTTAAAGACAAACAAATATTTTTCAGTAATGTTATTCTCAAATTACAGTTTAAAATGGTTAATAACAATATTCGACCCGAGATACCAGAAATTGAACATTACGAGCCAGATATTGTGGAATTCCCATTATCCGAGTCCATTGAGAATCTACACCCTCCTTCGGCAAACCTTCAATCAGCATCACCTTCTTCTTCACCCGATGAGTCCATTGAGAATCTACACCTTCCTTCGGCATCAGCATCACCTTCTGCACATGTTGAGAATCTACCTTCAGCGTCACCTTCTTCTTCTTCATCCGCAGCCGATCAAAATGAATACATGTGTCGATTGATGCATTACCTTCAGGCCTACGGCCATGCGAACTATGTAAGCATCTAAAACTGTTTTTCCTCTACCTTAATGTTTAATTAATAATAATAATAATAATAACACCTGTATTTTCTTTTTTAGCTTAGGAATGATTATTCTTCAACTTCGGGTCATCCAAACCGAGCTAACATTTGTCAACCAATTCAAGGGATGCCGTCTCGAGATACAACGCTAGAGGTTTTGGAAGATTCATTGTCCGCTCTGAACTCGATAGTAAACGATTTAAAGGTAGCAGCGTCGTTTTCGTACTACAGAACATGCGGCACGTTTGCGCTTCATGTTTGGAGAATGATGAGGCAGGATTTAATAGATTTAACGGAAGATGGTATATTCGCCTTACAACAATTTGGACGTCCACCTACCAATACATGTGTAAGTCTATTGTTGATGATTGTCGAGTATTTTATGAGAACTACTAATGATGCTTTTTTCTTACAACCAAAATTGAACAATCTTCATTATATAAATACTAATGATGTGTGTTTTTACAGCAACCCGAAGTGAACAATCCTAGCCAGATGCGGAGTCCCTGTACTGTCTGCTTACTCAACATACCGAACATTGCTCTACTTCCCTGCGGACATGTCTTCTGCCCTCAATGTGTTAGCCGATTTGCCGATTGTCCGATATGCAGAAGATGGATAGTGGACTACATCAGACTATACTTATAAAACATTTTCTTTACATATTAATTGCTACTGTTAACTGAAAAAAAACTATGAATTGTAATAAAATATATATAAGAATAAACGTATATAGATCTTAACAGTTTTTTATTTTTAATACCCTGATTGAGACAAACTAGTATCAAATATGTGCGATATCGAGGCCAGAGTGATAGTCAGTGAACCAGATGGTGAAATTATCTTGCCAGGTTGCCATGTTACAATCCGTTTCCTGTGTGCTAGTTAGACGGCTATATAAAGCAAGCGTGATTTCTACTCTGTAGTTATAACACAGTGAGAAATGGACAGAGGATTGTTACTGGCGTTTCCGCCACAACCAACTCCCACCCCCACCCCCCACACCCACCCCACACCCACCCAGGTCTACAATCGGACACAAGGTCTCAACTCATATACTCGACAAGGTAGTTACTTCTTAACAGCGTCAGTGCAGCCTAATCGGTAGCGTCGCGGACTCGGGTAATGGTGGTACCCGGTTCGATTCTCGGAGCCATCCAAACTTTTTTCAAAGTATTAAATATTAATTATTACTAAAAAGATGGCTGCCAAAAAAAAAAAAA
>JAGFPH010018860.1:0-15877 GCA_018207615.1 Philaenus spumarius
TAGATTTAAAAGAATACCAATTCAATACAGAAAACTCTAATGAGCCGGACTATATAAATTTGACACGTAAAACACAAAGCAGTAAAAGTACAATTTTGATTGCATAGTTAAAATCACGGTATTATAAAGCAATAAAAAGACCCAACTCACCAGTTAAGGATTCCATTCCAAAACAACTGGTTCTAGCTGAAACAAGTTTTCCATGAGTGTTATCTATTGATCAGAGACCAGAGAAAGTCACCCACTCACACACAACTTGCTAGCTTGGCTCTGGGTGTGGTGTTGTCTGTTAACTGCTTTCATTTATTCTGGTTTGTTTAGAAAACACCTTGCTAACACAATTAAACCACTAATTCGTCTACTTATTGTTTCAACAGACCACCAACTGAGCCGATATTTTGATCGTACGATTATGATTTTGTATTTGCAAACATCACAGACATTTATTTATTTTCTAATGATTAAAATTTCTGAAACCACGTTTTTAAACTAGACAAAAACCACGTTTTAACTAAGCAAATTGAGCTTTTTAAATATTCATCTCATGCACTTTTATTTGATTAAATTTGATTATTTTTATTAAAAAAATGGAAGTAGGCCTATTCAGAAATAAAACTTAAAGTAATTATACTACTATACAGGGTGTTTCTGTATTCAGGGATCATATGGGTCAAAATAAAGAATAACTTCCTACAAACTTATGTCCAGAAACTTTTTTTACCAGGTACCTGCCATTTTTTGTTTGTTACTACATAATTTATACATATTTGTTTTCGCCATTCCGACTATTGATTTTATTACAATAATATTACGACTTACCGTCACAATAGTCCAATTTTCCTTTTTCTTTACTACAGCCGTTTCGGTTATTCAACCATCATCAGGATTACTGGGTATTTCCCGTTGTCAATATTTAAAATACATAAAAAGATATACATATACACTAAACACACAACACTTAACTTTCACTGTGCATCTTTTCTGTCCCGTGTAGTAGGCCTACTGTGAAGATGTGTACTGTACATTTTATCTAACCTGTATCGGAGGTAGGTGGGAGGGATTCTTATCTAAACTAGATATTATTGTGTCATAGATTATATTAGTCAAATTTTAGTTTCTCGTTCAACAATGAACTAATAATCTATGACACAATAATATCTAGTTTAGATAAGAATCCCTCCCACCTACCTCCGATACAGGTTAGACAAAATGTACAGTACGCATCTTGACAGTAGGCCTACTACACGGCCTAGAAAAAGATGCACAGTGAAAGTTATGTGTTAAGTGTTGTGTTTTGTGTATATGTATATCTTTTTATGTATTTTAAATATTGACAACGGGAACTACTCAGCAATCCTGATGATGGTTGAATAACCGAAACGGCCGTAGTAAAGAAAAAGGAAAATTAGACTATTGTGACGGTAAGTTGTAATATTATTGCATAATTTATACCTTAAGAAAGGTTGAACCAATTGATTTGATGGTTTGCATATTACTCTGTAAAGACCTAGTTAAAAAAATCAACTTCTTTCTATAATCCATTTAAAAATGGCGACCATTTAAAATTTGTTAATGAAAATAACTCAAAAACAGTAAACTTGTACAGCCCTTTTCATTTAGTACTATTATGGCCCTTTCACTGTGTATTAGTTTTTGTTTACTGTCTATAATTTTTGTAATAAATTTTATTTTTTATTATTTCTGGTGAAACTTGGAATCTGAATATTTTTGTCTAAATATGATTCAATTTCATCATCCCAAAGAAACGTAGACATTTTTAAGGTTATATAGCCTAAACAATGTGAATTATACTTACAATTACTAATTAAAATTTAATATATTCCATTTGATCTCATGTCTTAGCTTATTATAAAAGTATAAAAATTGTTTTTCATATTATACATAAATATCTTAGTAAAAATGTGCAAAACATACCAAGCCAGAGGCCAGGTAACCAGTCATATCCTGTCAGCTTGGAAGCGAGCCAACCACTGTTTGTTTTACTTCCGCCCTCCTACCCTCAAACCACAGATATGAAAAGTTACCTGGTCTAGCCGTGATTCGAACCCAGTCTTCTGATCAGGAAGATGCCACGCTATCCACTCGGCTATGGCTTGCCTTATGAAAAACTGACAACAATCAACACTTTAGTGACTTGCTAACGTATTGCCTATCTCGGCCCTTCTCGTACACAACACAATGCACATAGCACGTGACTAGTTAGTTTATATAGTTATCAACAGAGTTCAGGAACATCCAGACACTAAAACTGGATGCCGTGGACTGAAGTCGAATTACACATTCAGCGGTAAAAACGTGAATTCGACTGCAGTCGAATTACGCAGTGAAAGGGTTAATCAAATGGTATAACTGTCAGACAATCAAAGAAATGGTAACTGTATAAAAACAAACGTTAGTTTGACAAGTAAAACTTCCTTAGTAATAAAGTTTAGGCAATAATTAATTTACAAATTTTTTATTTTAAGATTTTTGGCCAAACGAGAAGAACCTTCTAAAAAAGATTTAAAGAACACATCCCCAATTCTAAAAAAAAATGCAACAATAAAATCAACTTTCGCAGAACACTTGATAGATTACGACCACACTTATAAAGGCATACATACGAATATGGAAATTTTGCAATTCTGTCATAAAGGTAAATACATGGATGTACAAGAGCAATACGAAATATACACCCATGGAAAGAATAAGCCGACGACAGATATACTAAACGATAAACAAAATTTCCAGTCAAATGTATTATTCGATCTTCTATCGAGATTAGAAGCAGAGGACGAATGACATAATACCGGGTCAGTACATTATCAATGACAGCCAGATACAGTCACGTAAAGAAAAAGTTTGGTTCCTTAATAAATAAACAAAGTGTTTTTTAAACGTAATTGAGTGTGTGTAAATGTGTTAGTGTTCATAAATGTTTATCAAAACCGTAATGTGTGTTTTTTAAATCTGTTATAACACTGTGACGAGGTTTATATTAAGTTATATATATTACCGATAAAAACGCATGTGACCATGACTGAATAAATAGTTGAAACGGCCGTTATGCAATAAACAAATATTTGGAGGAGCAGACGTAAGTAAAAACAATACATATTATAATTTACAAGACCAATTGATTAAGTTGAACGTTGTTTTACCGAGTATAAAAAATAGATTAACGAATTTAACAATAATTTTATAACGTAGGATGTTAAATATATCCATATAAGTGTTGCACAATTATTTTGAGGAGCAAATATAAAATTTACGAGATAGAATACCAGTGCTTTACTAAGGAACAATTTGTAGATTTCGAGCACAAAATATTAATTAAACATTTTGGAGTGTCACTATTCATCTCAGTGGCCTTGAAAACTATGGATTTGACACTAATAACAGTTGTTTTTACATATCCATCCCTTCCCACGTGAGTGGGGAAATTTCCAAAATTAAGTTTATATATTTTAGGGTTTCAACTGATTATTTGGGAAATTGATCTACTCTCGAAGGTGCTGAATAGCTGCCTATGTACAAAATATATTAGTAGAATTTGTTTACACCTCAGCCTCCAGCTTCGACTTGCACGCTCCTTCATTCCACTCGCAGTACAAAAACTAGATCCTTTCATTTTTGATGTATTATTTATAATTTTAAGTTAAATGTAATAAATACTACAAGTCCTTAAAACCCCAATATTCATTTTGAAACACCCGATTATATTAGTGATGCAAAAAACTGAAAGGAGGTGACGGCTCCCAAACATAGAATTGAAAACATGTTTTTTATAACAATTTCTCAAAAATTTGGATCTGTTATCAACCTTCTAAAATGAAGTAAAGTATATTATGTACCCTCTACACTACCGGCTTTTTGAAAATTTTAACTTCACTATTTTCTGAAATAAAGGGTGATGGGGTATTGAATAATATTTTTGAACAGTTTTATTATATTTAAATAAAGAACTTTCGATTGATATCCCTCATTATAAAATCACAACATATTTTTTTCTGGTACCAAACATCCCTTCTAAAACTAATAATACAATATTCTTCAAATCTGATTATTGGGATACGTACGTGTGGCCTGCTTTGTAACTAAAAATCAACTGTGACCGACAGACAAACAATCATCGGCCTTGTAGCTAAGAGGCACTAATGTACCTGGTTCCCCTACCAAACCGAAATGAAGACCAATATTGTTTGTGTGAGTTTATAGGTCATGAAAGCCTGCTGGTAATGTTTGCCTTAAAACAAATAATACATACGAAAAACTTGTAAGTAATCAGTTTTCATTTTTCAGGTACAAAACCCTAAAGCTAAACTGAAACGAAACAGTAAAACCTACTCCAAATAAGATAATACCATGTAAGTGTTGCAAAATATTTCACTTACCTCAAAATAGAAGGACTCGAAAAACAATTGCTGTCTTAGACCATTTTACCTCTTTCTTATGAAGTCAAGAAATGTATTAACAACTTCATTGTCTCGAAAAGAAATGTTTGCACCATTAATCACTGAAGTCTTCTTCCAATCGCCGATGCATAGATGGCTTTTTGTTTTGCAGAGCTAAAATGAACCTCTGACAACACTTTGTCCTGTACTTATAATAAGATATCCACACAGGCGATTTGTTTAAACATGTGATATATGAGGCAATAGTAAGATGACGTTGTTAGTAAAAAGTAGCCTAAACATTTATTTAAAAATAAAATGAATTCTGTACAGAAATTAAGCCGAACTAAGGAACTCAGTTCTTGGAGGTGCTAAAGAGTCGTGCAGTTTTGTTACTGCAGTTTGGACGATTTGTTGGAATGTTTCATCTTCTTCACAGGTTACTTCCTGAAATCAAACAAACAATTATTGTTCTTCCCCCTAAGCCTAAGCATAAACTTAAAACTAACTTGATAAATAATACGTACATAGCAAATGATTAAGCTTAGGATAAGTTATGTTTGTATTTGAAATGCAATCTTGAATTATTCTTTAAAAAATAGACTCAATAATTTGTTATACAATGTTAATGACAAGAAAAGTGCTACACGCAATATTATTTTTACAGTAAACTGGTTAGTAGTTGAAGAAAGAAATACAGCAACAGATGATTATGTAAGTAAACTTACCAAATTTAACAGATCTATGTTAGCTTTCTTGTTATCAACCGTGACGTATAACTTCTCTCCTTTGAATATCTTTGGTACTGAATCCTCTCCAAACATTTCTTGCAACATTTCTATGAGACATTCCTGTACACAAAATACATCAAAGTATCTTATTTATTTTATTCCAACAGCTCATAAATTAGCAGCTTACAATAGTTTTGTAAATAGAGCACTAAACATTCCTATGGAACATGCCGAATTTATCAAAAAAATAAATTTGATCAAATGTATCGCTACTGCCAATGGATACAATGCCTCTATTGTTGACAAATGTATCAGTAAACAAAAGAAAAATAAAGAGAGGAAACTCAAATTGAAAAAACAAATTATAACACCTGAGCCTGTAGAATCCAAAAAATATATAACCATACAATACAATAGTAAACTTGAACATTCAATGAAAAATATTTTCCGCAAACAGGGATACTCTTTAGCATACCGTACCAATAATAAACTCCAGAATGTAATAAATAGAAATATAACCAGAACCACTACAGATGAGTTTGATGAAGGAGGAGTATACCAACTTTCATGTAATGACTGTAATAAATTATATATAGGACAGACAGGTAGAAGTTTCAAACAAAGATTCAAAGAACACATACCAAGCTATAAAACAGCATTAAACCAAAGGTCCAAATATGCAGAACATCTCATAAACAATAACCACGATTACAGTAATATCGACTCCAACCTTAAAATTCTTCACAAGAGCAGAAAGGGAAAACTACTAGATATATTAGAAGAATTCCAAATTTATTCCCACAACAAGCAAGACCCTGACATCCTACTAAATGACAAATTGAACTTTGCCTCCAATGCAATATATGACACGCTCAATGCCTTGAGTAAGATAAATAATTCAGTCGACCGAAGATAGCCAAACTAGTAGGATGTATGCAGACCATACAAATATATTTATTTTAACCGTTTTAGTAAATTCAGTGATTATAATATTTATAAAGAAATTTTTTAAGTGTATATTGTGTTTACGTGTTTGTGTTTTTAATATGTGAAGTTTGTGTTCATGACGAGAGCAAAGCCTGATGATGTCTCTGTGAAGACGAAACGGCCGTAGCTAATAACAATCAAATAGGATTATTTAAACAGACCAAAAAAAGGTAAATACCATAAATATCAAAGTATCATCAAATGTTTAAATAAATTAGAATAATTAATAAAGAAACTAAGCATTCCATTTAGTTCCTAGGGTTATACAGAAATTCTAATTTTATCGAATTATACTTTCACCTTTATACAATAGTTATTTCAGTACAATTATTTGTCACACAATTATTTTAGTTGTCATCATCTCAATCTATATTACATGAACTAACTCAGCTATACTAAAAAAATCTCAAAATTTGTTGCCCTGATCCACAAAATAAGATTCTGAATATAAAAAAATAAGGAATTAACATCTGAATATAGATGAGATCAGCTGAGCAGTGCCAAATCAATAAGTGGTCATATCTTAGCTTACACACTACCCCCGCTCCCCACCACTCACGCATCTGCCTTTAAAACCAACCCAAAACATTTTGTGTACAAATTCTGCAGCACTATGAAGTCATTATTGTATTGTTTCCTAAGGACTCCTTTCACACTATTCGGTTTTGACTGTACCGTAAAAACCAAACCGCAAAATTGATTTAGGGGCTTGAAAAAGAGCATTGCCCGTTTTACATTACACGGTAATGACAAAATGTCTTCGTCTTGTTGTGTCCACAGCAACCAAACGGCGATCTTAAACTCAGTGGCTTACATGAAATGATCCAAACGTTCACATTATTCGTACGACAGAACTGGCTAAGTAACCCTCTAGACAAGTGTTAAGCTTCCTAGTTTTAGCAATTCATCAGTTATTTAAATTACGGCAGCTTTTAAAATAGGCAACAAAAACTGCAAAAATATACGTAACAATTATTTTTAAAGGAAAGAAAGCATTGGTTTATTCCCAAACCAAGACTGTGCTTTTCCGTCCCCCACAAAAGTTTCCATTTTTTTTTATATAAACTGGCATAAAAACACAAAATAAATTTACAAGTTTTTAATTTAAAAAAAATATTAAAATTTTGTTTGGTTTTTCATTCCTAAAATTTATAAAAATAATATGTTTTTTTATTCGTATTTAAAACAAGAAATTAAAATGTGGTTGCTTTACGCCGGTTAAAAAAAAAAAAAACATGGGACATTTGAGATGTGGAACATAAAAGAACCCTGTCTTGATTTAGTTGAAAAAACATTCTTTTAGTTATTCAAAATCAGTTTGCTTTAATTATAGTAAAATTTATCCACAATTCAATATAACAGCACACCATTTATTTCTAGAACACTAAGCTTATGAATTAAAAACACATTGCATAAAACAAATAGTGCGAAACAACAATCAATTTGTTGTTTGCTCCGTGTTTCGCCGTACGGTCAAACCGAATAGAGTGAAAGGAGCCTAAGAGTCTTTAAAGACCTTAATATTATAATAAATTCTAATCAGAGCCGGCTACCAATTAGAAAATTAGGAAAAGTACAGCAAAATAATTTAAAATGTGTGGTTAAAATTTTAAATCCAGTGAAAAAAAGAAAGACATAAACATCATAGAATGGGAACAAATATATAATCAGTTACAAGTTTGGGCTAAAAAGAGTCTTGTACATTGGAATAATAAATGTATAAAATAACTACCGGTACCGCTTTTGTTTACTCGGAATTGCAAAGAATGTGCTAAATATTTGATTTCTTATGTTTATATAGATATATATATGTTAGTACAAAGATAAGTAAAGTAAAAAGTATATACTAACAGTATCACAAATATTTCTGTAAAGTTGAGTTATTTTATAGGTAAAAGATAAATAAAGTACAGGATACAAAAACCACTAGTTACAATTTCACAAATATAACTTTATTTAAATCGCTACATATGTTTTGCCATTAGTCACCTTCTGACTACTAAATTATACCTAGTGGTTTTTTTATCCTATTATGGAGTTTCACCAAGTACCTAATGTTTTTACATTAAAATAAATAAGGTATACTTAATGTTGTTAATTTGTTTATTTTATCCCCACAAACCACATACAGTTTAAAATAATAAATCTAAATCTTTGTGTTAACAATTTAACCACCTAACATCTTTTAAATTCCGTTAAACTATCAAAAACATTTGAAATTTGTGCAAATCGCATTTAATTTTTGTGTTAAAAATAATTTTGCCTATAAATTTTCTTGCAAAAACTAAAGTTACAGACCTTGAAATGCATCCTGTCCATCTTAGACTGCAAGGGTAGGAACTTGCTGTTAGGGTCTAGAGTCTCCGCCTGAAGGACTGCGGTTAATACAGAATCAGCATACATGTCGTTCACTGGTGTTGCAACCCACTGCAAACAAAATAAACTTAAACTAGTTTTAAGTATTTTGGTATAAAGTTGGTTTATATAAACTTTTTTAAGTACGAGCAATTTTTATGAACAATATTTTTGGCATCTTTAATTTCTGTTTACTCCTAATGAATAAAAAAGAAAAAGCTTTAATAGGGATTTTTATAAAGTTTAGGATAAAAATAATAAAACAAATATATAGACAATAAAAACTATAGATAAAAAAACTATATTTTTATCTATATATAAAATATATAGATAATATATACAAATATATTAGATAGTATAGAGTAGCTTAAATAAAACAGGGCACCAATATTACCAGTGATTTAAATATTAAATAATAAAAACAGCTTAAATAAAAAAGGGCTTTAATAAAACAGGTATCCAATATTACCAGTGATTTAAATATTGGATAGTCAAGAACTGCTTAAATAAAATAGGTATACAATATTACTTCTGATTTAAAAATAGGATAATAAAGAGCAATTTAAATAAACCTGGGCTCCAATATTACCAGTGATTTCAATATTGGAAAATAAAGAATTGCTTAAATAAAACAGGTATCCAATATTACCTGTGATTTAAAAATTGGATAATAAAGAGCAATTTAAATACATCAGGGCTCCAATATTACCAGTGAATTAAATATTGGATGGTAAAAAAACAGATTAAATAAAACAGGGCTCCAATATTACCAGTGTTTTAAATATTAGATAATAAAGAACAGCTTAAATAAAACAGGTATCCAATATTACCAGTAATTTAAAAAATTTATAATAAAGAGCAATTTAAATAAATGAGGGTTCCAATATTACCAGTGATTTCAATATTGGAAAATAAAGAATTGCTTAAATAAAACAGGTATCCAATATTACCAGTGATTTAAAAATTGGATAATAAAGAGCAATTTAAATAAATCAGGGATCCAATATTACCAGAATTAAATATTGGATGGTAAAAAAAACAGATTAAATAAAACAGGGCTCCAATATTACCAGTGATTTAAATATTAGATAATAAAGAACAGCTTAAATGAAACAGGTATCCAATATAACCAGTAATTAAAAAAAATTATAATAAAGAGCAATTTAAATAAATCAGGGCTCTAATATCACCCAGTGATTTAAATATTGGATAATAAAGAGCAGCTTAAATAAAACGCTGCTCCAATATTACCAGTGATTTAAATATTGGATGATAAAAAGCAGCTTAAAGAATTCACTAATTTGTTCCAAGGTGTGTATCGATGCCTGTTTCGTGGACTCATTTATACTAATTCTGCTTTCTTCCAGCTAGCTAGTTGCACTCCGATTGAATAATCTTCTACCGTGGTTAAAATTACGCTCTGATTCAAACATCTTCTTGCTACATCAATGCTGGGTAAATTTGCAATACACAAAATAAACAAACAAAGATGATTACTTTATTCTTGTTGCTGTAAATGCTTTTTGAACAAGATGCGAGTTACACTGCGAAAAGCAACTGGAATACAAACATCCTGTATGAGATATATCTTCAAAACTTTTAACCCTCGCCTCCCCGTAGCAGACTGCCCAAATTGACGTACTCTCAGGCGCAAGATGCAACCATTTCGAACCTTTGCAAGAATTTGCTTAAATTTGCATATTCGGTTATTTAATACACTTAAAATCATCCAATCGTAATAAAACCGGCACCGTTGGAAAAGAAATCAATTAAACTTTAATTTTGCAAATTTAAAACTTTTTCGTAAAACGTATATTTACTTACGCAATCATCGTTTTAAAATATGGAGATCGTTTTACAGCTGTTTCATGCGTGAATTTGCATACAATTGTACTGTTATTTCCCACTTCTTCAATGGGCAACACCATCTACAGAAGAATTTCTATCGAGATTATGAAGATACCATTGGATTCGTCAAGATTTTATCTTTCTAATAGTGCCTTCCAATCAGATGTCACTACTTTACACGATTTATGATGACATCTGCAACTTCTGTAAACCCTTGCGATTGGACAGTTTTCAACCAATGAAACAGGCACATTTGTGAACCAAGATAACGCCTACAATTTTGATGCCATTTTGTAGACTTACTTACTTCTTAGTTCAAGCGTCCAAGGCTGTTCACCTCGATGGCTCGATGTCTCCGGTATACGTTTGCAGCTAAGGCCCAATGCTGAGTTTCTATGAGGATCTTTCTGAGCATGGGTTCTTCACCGACATTTTCTTTTAGGGTTTGTCTTTCTTCTATGTGGTAGGTGCAGTGGATGAGTATGTGCTCCAAAGTCTCATCCTCTCTCTGGCATGTTCCACATAATGCACTGTCAGTCAAACCAAATCTGGGGAGGTAATTGTTCGTAATAATATGCCCCGTCCGAGCCCTAGCCGCAAATGTTGCGATTGCTCTCGGAACCGACTTGAAGATTTTGGGGTCGTTTGGTTGTCTCTGAATTTCGAAGTAGACACGGCCGGACGTGCAATTCTGCCATCTCTGTCGCCATTCCGCATTGAGAGACCGATCAGCAGTCTGCTTACAGTGCTGCAGAGAGTAACGTCGTTCCTCACTTGTGCGCATGCTGCATGCCTGGTCAGCTAGAGCGTCTGCCGCCTCGTTACCCGGAATTCCACAATGACTAGGTACCCACTGTAGCGTGATGCTTTTGTTTTTGAGCTGGGTTAGGATGTCGTAGATTTCCGATGTTCTGAAGCTGTAGTGGTTGAACCTGGGGTTTCGAAGGGTCCGCAAAGCTGATCTGGAATATGTGAGAATGCATATTTTGTTTTCCTTGATCGTCGTGCAGAACTGTAGGGCGGCGTTTAAAGCTAAAAGTTCGGCATTCATGCTAGAAGACGCATCGCAAGGAAACAGGTAAGACTCTCCCAATTGTGGACAGCAGAACGCTCCTCCACCTCGATCATTTATTTTATCAACAGATCCGTCTGTGTAAATTTTCAAATGATCACTGTATTTCTCGTTGATAAGTTCCAATGCTGCGCATTTAAGTAGTATCGGCAAGTCGCGCTTGGTAAGTGAGCCTGGGATATCCAATTCAGCTTTTATTTCCGGCAGTGACCAAGTTGGTTGCGTAATAACTATAGGTATAGGTTCGGGCTTAAGTTCAGCCATCTCCGGTCTTGGTTTATTTCTGCAGTTGAAAAGGGATTGACAAACATTGTTGCCTCTATCGAAGTCAAAGCCGATTATATCTGGGTACGCCATCATTTGAAAAAGCTTGTTGCTCATCATCATATGAATGTACAAATCAAGAGGTTCAACAGCCAGCTCAATTTCCATTGCTTGGCAACTTGTGGTCTTTGGGCAACCCAGACAAATTCTAAGAGCGCAATTTTGTATAAGCTGAAGTTTCTTAATGTGAGTATCAGCTGCACCGCCCCATACCTCGCACGCGTACGTCATCTTTGATCTCACGAAGGATATGTAGAATTGCCTTAGTATGTAAGTATCAGCGCCCCACTCTCTACTGGAAATCACTTTGAGTGCATTTATCCTGTTCATGCATTTTTCTACAACATTACTAATGTGCGGGTTCCAGAGAAGTTTTGGATCCAACTTGATTCCCAATAAACTAGGGTTCTCATTGTAAGGAATCTCACGATTGTTTACAACAATATTAGGCTTGTAGTTCTTGTGTGTGTACCTTCTGGAGAAAAAGCAGGATTCCGTCTTGGATGTGGATATCGTTAGACCCCAGTTTGCACACCATTCAAGGATGTTTTCCAGTGCTGCTTGTATCCTATCTGTCGCTACAGCTGGCTCTCGAGTTGTTGTCCATATCGTTACATCGTCAGCGAAAATAGCCATATTGACAAAGGGTGGAAGCACGGTGTTCAGGTTACTTAAGGCGATGTTGAAGAGCGTGGGACTGATGACTGATCCTTGGGGAATCCCATTTAAAACAGCACCCTCATAAGAGTAGGATGTATTAATTTTGGTCCTAATAGTTCTGAATTGAAGAAAGTCCACAATGTACTTCAACATATTTCCTCGCAGACCCAGTGTGATGCACTGTTCAATAATGGACATTCTCGGAACTCTGTCGAAGGCCGCCTCAAAGTCCACCAACACTGCAGCAGTGCATTCTTGCTTCGAGAAACCTGTGTAAATGCTTTCTGTGAAGGAAAGGAGAGCGTCGATAGTGCTTCTTCTGGGCCTAAAGCCGAACTGTTGGTGTGCCAGAAGCTGATGTGTTTCCAATCGCCACGTTAACCGGTTGTTGACCAGTCTCTCCAAAAGTTTTCCAGTACAAGAGGTTAGTGCTATAGGTCTGTAAGAGGTGGTGATTTCGGAAGGCTTACCGGGCTTCAAGAGTGGGATAATTACTGCCAGCTTCCATTTGTCTGGTATATCCCCCTCAGTCCAAATTGTGTTCAAACTTGACAAAAGTTGATGTTCCAATTCTTCTGAGCAGTTTTGCAGCATTAAATTGTGTATATTATCATCGCCTGGAGTTGACGTTCTAAGTTGGTCTATAGCACTCTTGAGCTCGACCATAGTAAAGCGATCATTGCACATGTCATCCTGTGCAGTCAGCAATTGCAGATTAGCAAGAAATGCATCTTTGTCCGTCAGATGAGTCGGCCAAATTGTGCTGTTCCCAGATTTTTCGATATACGACGAGTTAAAAATGTCCGCAATCTCTCTTTCATTAGTAACTCGTCTTCCAGTGGTCGTTTGGATTAGAAAAATCTTCTCTGTGCTTTTTCCTTGGATAGCCTTGAAACGTTTCCAAACTGCTGAGCACGGGGTGTTTGAATTTATTCCATTAACAAAATTGCGCCAAGAGCTACGTTTGGCTTCTTTCACAGCTCTTTTACATTTAGCTGACGCCCGATTATATTCTGTTCTATATGCTGGCGTGCGATGCTTCTTCCATTTCCTCCTCGCCTTCTGTCTCTCTACTCGCAATTTGGATATTTCGTCTGTCCACCAAATGTTTGAAGGCTTTTCATGAAAATTTGATTTTGTCCTTGGAATACTCTTTATAGCTGAAGCGATTATAATATTTTCTATATCTTCGATTTGAGTAGCTTTGCAGCCTGTAGTATGTGACTTAAACAGTTCCCAATCGGCTTTTTTAATATTGAACTTGTTAGAAATTTGGCTGCTCCCTCTGGAGATCCGTGTTGGATGAAGGTCGAATATAACAGGGAAGTGATCACTTGAGAGGTCCCCTCCGACACGCCAGTTTTTAATTAGCTCGACTATATCCGGAGTAACAATCGTGAGATCCAAAGTGCTGATTGAGCCTGTACTTGGTGACTGGTAGGTGGCCTTCTTGTCCGTATTCAATAGCAAAAGGTTTGATGAGAGAATCCAGTTGTGAATCAGCTGTCCATTTCTGTTTTCCGGGCCATTGTTCCAAGATCTGTGCTTAGCATTAAAATCACCCATTATTATAAGGTTTTTCTGAGAAACCGGCAAGGATTGAAGTTCCTCACTTGAGACTAGCTGGTTGAAAATATACACATTCACAATTTTTATCACAGTGTTCTCGTTAAAAATAATATCACAGGTTATTGCTTCCATATTGTAATCATGCCATTTTGTAGAGAATCGTTCGATCTTTCTAACAATGGGAAGTGAACTAGAAATAACCAGTTTTTTGTTTGTCTAGACAGCAGTGGAAAGTACATAATTAGGGCAGTCTGGTAAGACCGTCTAGCGCGTGGGTTCCCACATTATTCATATGACCCTTCCTGCGACTGCCGACTTTTGACATTGATATCATTTTGTTATTCAAATAAAGATAACTCAAACACTTTTGTGAACTAAGGAAAGACAAGTATACCATTATTTTTTTTTAAATTTATTCTCTACACATTGTTATAATAATATTTCATTTTTGGGCAAAGCATATATTAGTAAATTACGTTTCAAACTAGGTCTAGTTTTGTTAGCAGTCGTGTATTTGGAACATAAAAACTGCTGTTTTCAAAATAAGAAATTTGAAATTGATAAATGTTTGTATACAGTTCTAATTAGAACTAAATTACGAAACTTTTTTAATCTTACAAAAAATGTTTACTACTTGTTATGTAGGCCGTTGAACTTTTTCCTTTCGTTACTGAACATTTTTTGTTTCTTGAGCTAGTAACTTTTACAATTTTACATCAATAATTTTTTTTGCATATATGAATTCTTTGAACCTTTCTCTACAAAAAAGGTTTAGAACACTTTTGGATTGGGATAGAATTACTATTTTTGGCGAATTTTTTAAAATATGCTTGCAAAACACTAAAAACCGGCTCGCTAATTTGAGTTATAACCAGGGCAAAATCTTTAACCCTAATCTTTAACTAGGGTTAAAAGATTAAAAGCAGATTTACCTCTAAAGAAACCATTTTGTTTTCCAGTGTGATATCAATACATCGGAAAGCCCTCAACTTCTTATCATCAACAGCTTCAATAGTACCAGTAAGTTGTGTGACCAGATAACGTAATATTGCCATAGAACCTGTGAAGTATATAGACTGTTGTTGTATTACATGGCTCATGCTCATATCCGTGTATTCTGGAAACAAAAACCCAGGGGTTAACACACTGTACTTTGTAATGCATGTGATTTCGTGAACAAGAAACAAGTAAATACAACTTAAAAAATAGATTTAAAAAGGATTTCAATAAAAATAATGAGACTTGATGTAATAATACCAACTGACCAAATATTTATTTTTATAATTCTTTAATGGAGACAACTCATAATTATTAATCAAAATCAATACTTATTGGCAGGTAATAAAAAGAAAGAAGAGGTTACTATGCATTCAATAAAGCACAGTTAATAAAGAAATACGGTAGAACTAAAAGTCACAGGCCATTCAGTAGACCATGAGAAACTGTACATTTGTTTAGAAAGTTACAACATATAGGATCTGATATGTTTGATTCTAGAACAAAAAAATTCTGGGTGTTCTTAAGACCACACGTTGGAAGTGAACACTTCTATAACCAGTCTACTTGCAAATTAATTTTAATATTAAAGGAATATAAGGATTAAAAAAATTATTGTGTTACATATACAGTAGAGTCCTGGTAATTCGAGTCTCGATAATCCGAGGTTCCGTGTAATTCGAGCCACAAATAGCATTGAATGTGACCATGCTATATGACACATTCTTGCTGCTTGAAGGATACCGATCTTTAAATTTTTGTTTTCCAATGAATCTGTCAAGAGCGTTTGTACAATAAGTCGCCGGTATAAATGCTTAACATTTTTTATAATACCCTGATCCATTGGCTGAACAACTAAAGTCATGTTCGGGAGGGAAAAGAATAACCGTAACGTTGTTCATATAAGTGGGATAGAGTTATGCGCAGTACAAGTATCAATA
>JAGFPH010018861.1:0-15877 GCA_018207615.1 Philaenus spumarius
GTTTTTATATATTACAATGAAAATTAGTAAAAACAAGTGTAGGTAGATGACAAGAAAGGAATTTTTAATTATATACATTAAACATGTAGAAAACATCGAAAACCAAATTGAAGTATTAGCTTAACAAAAAGAATACAGAATGGTCAAAAGTTCTTACCAATTAATAATTAACTTTCCTAGCTTTGATCTTAGCAAATTCTTTAATTGCTGAGTCGGTATCAATCTGGTTCAGAACGTCATTTTCTATTGCCATTAGTGATAAGCCAACCAAGCGCTCCTGCGAGATCGTAGACCTTAAATACGTCTTGATAAGTTTTAACTTTGAGAATGACCGTTCACCACTCGCTACAGAAACCGGCAGAGTTAGAAGAATCCTTAAACTTACAAAAACGTTAGGGAAAATGCTTACGTAGCCATTGGTTGTAATACAGCTCAAGGCTTCTGCTGGTGAACCTGAGTCGAATATCCGGGAAAAAACTTCAAGCTCTTTGAAGAGGTCATTGCCATCAATATCTTGCTCTTCTCCGTCACTAAGTATAGTTTGTAAATGTTGACATGCTGATCTCAACTTCGCACTTTCCCAGTCTTTTAGGGAACCAACTGCATACAAAAACTCAAACCCCTTGCTGTGTTTTTCCATTAGGTCAAATCTTTCTTTCAAAGACGCTATTGCTGTATCTAAAGTAAGAAAAAAGAAGTTAACTTTGAACGTCTTCTCGTCCTGTACAGGCTCAACATCACTTTCATAGGAGAATTGTTATTTTTTACTTTTCTTGATCGTACTTTCACTTCTTTTTCAAACTCAGTCATAACTCCAACTTTTTCCGATGAGCGCTTATCTCGAGCATGAGTCATGAAGCCAACAGGCGCCGTGCTCCGCCGAGCGTCAGCTCACTACAAACTGCAACTGCAAATCAATGCCTTGAGTTGAAGTGCTGTACAACTATGTATAGGCTACGCATTTTTCAAGCGCTGTAAGTACAAACAGAATAAATACCTTTGGTGTGGTGTTTTGATACTTTAACTCTGAGCGAAAAAACAAAATAAGTTGTTCACTTGTTAGTAAAACCAATTGAAAATGGTTAAGTTATTTTCAATTTTGTCTTCTGAAAAAAAAACATTGTGTCCCGTTGGCGCCACTTTTTCGTGGCGCCATATGCGGCCGCGTAGTTTGCGGCCCTGCTTAGCAGCGATGTAAAATTATGAAAATTTCACGGATACGCAGATAAGAACCATACGATTCGTATGATGTAAAAGAAAATCCATTACAAAACCTACTTCATATTTTAAAAATCAATATTACAACAATGTACTTTAATAATGACATGAAATTTTCACACCGCTGGAAAGTTTTTTGTTTGTTGGTCAGAGACAAAGTGTTCGCGAGAAAGTTTTAGATAAAGGTTCAAATTAAATATTTTATTTGAAACATTTTTTCGTTTGACTTACGGTTTGCTCGGTACGGATGTCTGGAGTTAGATTCCGGAGAAAACTTCCTGCCTGGGGGGAAGTAGGCCTACTTGGTGTCTGGCATTTACCTTAACCACACCACAGTATTATTATTCGAATACTCGAACAAGAGACAAGTAGTCTATGACTCATTCAAGTAGTTTTTATTTCAATAATTTTATTCGAATAATTATTCAATCATTTTTGTTTATTCGAAGTTTGTGGAACTGCCTTTACAATTACTCCCCGCTACACCGCTAGCCCACCGAGCGCTAGCCGAGCCGAGGGCACGGTTAAAAAAATCGTACTGTACGTTACTGAAATGAAGAAATTTGGATCTTGAATTAAACACTGAGACAAGGATGTTTATTCATAATTCAATGCGGTAGTGAATACGAGCCGATGTAGTTAGGTTAGGTAGTAGCGCGGCAAACCTCCATAATTTCAGTGCTATCAACTAAACTGTGAACGCACAATAGAGGACGGACATACGAGGCGCCTTCTGTGTCCACGCAAACAGGGTGGAGTAGGCAATAAGCAAAGAACAAAGAATGTCGACGTGCACGTTGCCTGGGGCTACTCATTGGCATTATCTATTCTCCATTATCTACTTGGGCGTGTGTCGTTGGTGTGACGTTATGACGTCGAATCCGAAGTAATATAAAAACACAACCTAAAACCTCGCATATTCTACATACCAAGTAGGCTATATAAATTAACTGAAATCTGGAGGTTTACTAAAATTGTTGTAACCAGCTTATTTGCTCGAATTGTTAAAAAAAAAAACTCTGCTGAAACTAAGTAAAATTAACGAATTGCTCTGAAGAGTAATGTTAAATTTAAACGCAATAATTGTCGCAGACGTCGCAGTCAATTTCCGTCTTGACTTTTTGAGTCTCATTTTAAAGAACGCCTGAATGTGATATTTTTCTGTATTTAAAACTGACAGGTACCTGCAGGCAGGGACGTCGCTAGAACAAATTATTGGGCGGGAGGGGCAAAGTCTAAAATTTCCCAACAATTTTGACCACATTTCCCAACTTTTGTGTAGGGGTTCCAAACCCGCAAAAGGGGGCTCTGGGTTGCGTTGCGTGGAATAAATCCAAGTAATATGGGGCCCTGGAGGATCACCATCGAATTTAAAAAAAAAAACTTCTCTAAGTAGGTTGTTTTAACACTGCAGGTGCTATATTAAGTAACTTACTTTAAGAATGTTGAATATTTTACAAGAATTTTAACATGTTTATCACATTGTTAAAAAACTTTCCTCATATTTTCCCCAATATTTACCGCAAACTTAAAAATTTCCCCATTTTGGGAAAAAACCCAATCTGGCAACACTGGTCTGGCGGCCTGTAGCAGTGCATCCGGCATGTCAATGACAGTCAGTGTTGCCACAATAAGAAGAGTTGGAACTGAATTTCCCAGAAAATCGTTTAAAAGAAGACAATGTATTTATTGGGTACAGAAATATTTGGATTTGCCCTACATTTTTGGATTGGATATTATAACTTGCTTGTTATTTGTGAATGTTGGTAATTAACAACAACAACTTTAGAAACCCAATCGCTATGTTGGGTTTTTGCCTGCAATTTAATCCAGAAATCAAAATTCCAACTTTTTTCTGAAATCCCAAGTTTCGCAACTTTTTGGATTTTAAGTTTATTGGGGGGCGACGCCCCCTTGACCCCCCCCCCTAGCGACGTCCTTGCCTGCAGGGCCGTAACCAGGCGGTGGCGTAGGGGGCGCCCCGAAACAGGAAGTATACAAAAAATTACGACAAATGAAACGTAAAAATAAATACAAGATACAAATTTTTAATAAATTAGTTGAATTATTTGCATTAAGTATTTTCTTGCCTCTACATTTCTTGTAAAAATAGACAATTACTTTTTATTCTGTTGAAAAAATTTAAACCTCTTTTTATCTTATAATTTTAAGGTTTTTAATGTATTACAATTGAGACTGTTTAACTTTCTTAAAATGTTTATTCTTCATCTTTCTCATAAGAAAAGAACACGCAGCTGAACTTTGTCGTGAGTGGAGCGAATTTCCAAAAGTAAAGTTAGCCTAGGCCTACATGTTTTAGGGTTTCAACCAACTACTGTTTTTGGGAAATCGGTCTACTCACGAATCTGCTGAATAGCTGATGCGTACGTGTACCATATATATTAGTAGAATTTGTTTGCACATCACCCTCCAACCCCGGCTTACGCGCTTTTTCGTTCAGCTCGTACTGGAAACACTCGTTTTGCGAGATTGCACCTCGACCATGCGGCCTCGGATTATGGACTGCTTCGCTTCGCTCTCAGCGGACAAACTCGCTTTTTATGGTAAATTACGTTTTGATCAATTTTGGGAGAACCAGACGGACTATAAGGCCGTGTAAAAAAACAAAACGTGCAAAATAATATCCTATGTAGGCCTATATATATATTTTAGAAAAAACTTCAAAACTTTTTTACGAAAAATCCCGAAAAATGTTTACTTACGCTTAAAAACTTGCTTCCGGTTATTGAATTTATGTCTAACTAGCTGACCCGAACGGCGTTGCCCGTGGTGGTTCGTATTTTTAGTCTTTTTAACGTAATTGTATTCTTTTTAAGTGTTCAGTCAGTGAGTGGTATTTGCCTTTTATATATATAGATCTTAAATAATAAAAGCACTATTGTCATAATAATAAAAGATCTGAAATTATGATTTTAGTAACTTTGATACCCCCAAACCCCTCCTAAAATTTCGAAATTTTTCATACCCTTTCTTAGTGAGCACCTATGGCCCTAGAGGAAGCTACATAACAAATTTCATTCCAATCTATTCGGTAGTTTTGAAGAAGTCGTTTTTTAATAACTTTGATCCCACCAAATCCCCCTAAAATTTCGAATTTTTTCAAATCCTTTCTTAGTGAGCACCTATGGCCCTAGAGGAAGCTACATACCAAATTTCATTCCAATCCGTTCGGTAGTTTTGAAGAAGTCATTTTTTAATAACTTTGAACCCCCACAAACCCCACTAAAATTTCGAATTTTTTCAAACCCTTTCTTAGTGAGCACCTATGGCCCTAGAGGATGCTACATACCAAATTTCATTCCAATCCGTTTGGTAGTTTTTGAGAAATCGTGATGAGTGAGTCAGTGGGTTTTGGATTTTATATATATAGACAAACTCGTCCGAGCGACTTAGAAAACCGACGTGTGTACTAAATTTGAACCAAATCGGACTTAAGGGTCTGCTGTAGTGGCGGCCATCTTGGATTTTTATCCCATAGCAGCAATGTTAAATTTCAAACCATTTATTTCGTTTATTTTTTATCATAAAATGTTTTACAAGGTCTCATTTTAAGCACAACTACAGTACGCATCCGTTTTGCATTTTAGATTTAAAAAAAATGCTTTCCTTTTTTTATGTAATTGACATTTTGTAAGTAGGCCTACAAAGTTTGAATTTTTTCCCTAACACAATATAAAATTAATAATGAAAAGTAATTTGCGAGCCGGATCCGAAATTTTATAAAGAATATTCAGTTTTTTTTCAGCACTCAATTATTACAAAAGATGGATTTATAAAATGGTTTGAGATGAGGCAATGTCAAAGCGCTCAGCTGCAAGAAATTGCACTGTTTAGATACGGTTATAGAGAGAAACGCTTGCGTTTCCGGTTGCTTTCTCGATTACTGGAGCAGAACCTTAAAGTGCGAACACATATAGTCTCTACATATACACAAATTTTAATGACACCCCAAAAATGTGTTCTGGGGACCATGATCGGTGCTCATTGACAGCTCCCGACCTTAAGTCTCAACATAGCTCACTAAGTCACTGCAATATAGCTCATCTTTGCTACGGAATTCGCTAATAAGTAGGAGCAAAAACCCTCGAGTACCGATTTTCGCGGGTTTTCATCCATTTTTAGAGGTTTCGAAAACATTATTCAATTTTAGATGCACTTTATGCACCCGCGATGCATTTCCGCTTTCTCCCGAAACTGGTCGTATGTAGACTTTTTTCCTGGTACTTTTCAGAACACGATGCAGAAAACTGCATCCAAATCGGAGCTGTAGGCAAAAATGCATTTATTTTTCACTACGTTGCCTGGTCTATAAGTAGATAAAGAGTCTAGGACCGAGGGCTAGTTGCCTAAAAACTTTGACGAGGGTAATTTGACAGCCAGAGGCTTGGCGGAGCGAGGGCCAGCCGGCTAAGGATCAGTGACCTGTTCTACTGTGCAGTGGGTGTGCGGGTGGAAAGGTTTTAATTATCGTTTATGTATTCCGATAACAGTATGATTATAATATTTATATAATTATAATATTTCGTTGTATTATCACTTTATATAATTAGAATTAAAAAAAAACTAGAGGACTTACCTAAATTGTTTAGTCATAGTATTTTGATAATAACAGTATGATTATAATATTTGTATAATTATAATATTTCGTTGTATTATCACTTTATATAATTAGAATAAAAAAAAAACTAGAGGACTTACCTAAACTGTTTAGTCATAGTATTTTGCCAATAACAGTATGATTATAATATTTGTATAACTATAATATTTCGTTGTATTATCACTTTATATAATTAGAATAAACAAAAAACTAGAGGACTTACCTAAACTGTTTAGTCGTAGTATTTTGCCAATAACAGTATGATTATAATATTTGTATAATTATTAACCTTAAAAACTCTTCTATAGAAATTAGTTTAGAGTCGTACTCTATGCATTTAATCTTACCCCTCCCCTGAATCACTTCCGCTCTGGGGAGTCGACTGGCCCTCGGCCCTACCTGGCTGTTTTGACAGTTTTATGAACCCCACGGCAAAAGATCGGCTGGCCCTCGCTCCGTTTTCCGTAGATAAACGGTTCGAACTAAAAACTGTTACTTATTAATAATCCTTTGTAAGTCGATGTAGTGTTTGTTTACATTCAAGAAAACATATTGTGTTTATATTGCTAATCAAATCAGTATCCAAAACTGACCAACTTTCAACTTTTGTACTCCTAACACCATTGTTTTCACCACTTCTTGTCGTCGGAACAATAAATTGAGTTTCTACAAAAGATAAGAAGATGCCACATTTACAGATAAAAATGTGCTTTGAACCAGCAACCATAAAGTATAATAAAATATGTTCAATATATTATATGTAGCCTATTGTTTTATGTTCACAATCAACAACTATTTATCTTGCGTAGTAGGCCTACGACTAGAATTAATGAGAAACTTGTTTTCAAGCGTTGTAAATTCTTCTTATTAACTCGGTCGCATCTTTCTGCAATTTACAAACTTGCATGGGTTTAATTAAAGGACATTTTGTTTTTCCGTAGGGAAATAGATCGACCAAAACTACAACAATTCGATCACGCAGATAAACAGCTGAAGTTGAGCGAATTTCCAATGGTTATTTGTGTAATATCGTGTTTGAACGTTTTCCCTACAGCTACATTTTAAATTAGCGTTTTCGTTTTAAAAAATATCTGTTTACATAGATTAGCTCCATAACAATCAACAATTTTCAAAACATAGACTACATCCGCGTTTAAACATTTGTCTTCTTGTTTATCCGCCTTTCTTAGCTTTGTCTTTTCTTCACCTGACGCGTTTCGGGTAGACCCCATCTTCAGAAGCTTTGTTTGCTACTATCTATGCTCTACCATTGTCTCCTATTTATACTTGTTCTCCTCCCCCACCCACCTTTCAACGTTTACTGCCTGTTCTCTATTGTTTGTAAACAAGTAAACAACTATTCATTTTAAATCATTGACCTACGTTCTATATTTCTAGAATCCTCCATTTTTATATTAATTTTATATTTCCACACATAGTGTATGATTGTGTGTTAATTTGCTCATTTATTAATTTTTGGGCTTTTAACTTTAATTTAAATATTTCCATGTTTTCTATTATATTAAGCCTTTTCCTTTATTTATTGGGTGGATTAATTTCATAGATGTTTGCATATCCCCAGGTTTGTGGTCCTCGTCAATTAAATGACGAAATTTGAATCTTTTTATTATATTTAAATGATCTTATATGTTCTTTATATCTAGTTTTTAATTTCCGTCCAGTTTGACCAATATATTAGCATCGCATTCGCATTCTAATAGGTATACTCCACTTTGGTTGTACTTGTCTCTTTTTTCTATATTATTATTTAATTTGTATTTTATTGTATTATTCGTTTTCATTGCTATATTTACTCCATATTGTTTAAAAAATCTTTTAAATTTATATATATCTTTACCCGTGTAAGTTATTGATGTCCATTTTTCTTTTTTATTATTATTCTCTGTAGGCCTATTTAATTTCTTTTTTGATTTTATATTTTTTACAAGTTTGTCTATTGTTTTCAGTGAATATCCATTGTTGATTGCTATTTGCGTTATAATGTTTAATTCTTTTTTATATTCAAATTTGTTGAGTGGTGTTGCCTATAGTCTATTTATCATATGCCTAAACGCTACTAATTTATGTTGCATTGGGTGATTTGATTCCACATGTATGATATTATCAGTAGATCTATACGTTTCTTTTCTAAATATTCCAAATTCTATTTGATTTTTGTGATTGGTTGTTTTTAGATCTAAAAAATTAATTGAATTGTTAATTTGTTTTTTCCAATTGTATACTTAATATTTGTATGTAGGTATACCGTTTAATTGTTCAAGTAATTTCTCTTCTGTGTTTTCATTCAATCGTCTATTATTATTAATGTGTCTTATTGTGTCATCTACATATCTTAAGTATATCTTGTAATTATAATTTTGGATTATTTGTTCTAAGTGTGTGTCTTCTAAATTTTGTACAAATATTTCACTTAATATTGACGATAGCGGATTCCCCATGCAACCCATCTTCTAATTTATACATTTTATTATTAAATTGAAATTGATTTTGTTTTAAAATTTCTTTTAATGTATGAATTATTTCTTTATTTAATTGTTTACTATTCTCTGTTTTATTTATTTTTTCTTTTAGTATTTCCATTGTTTCGTCTATAGGTATAGAAGGGTATACATGTTTAATGTCGTATGCAATTAGTTTGCTTTTATTGGTTAATTTAATATTCTTCAGTTTATTAACATCCACGTTTACTTTGCATACAGCGTTACTTTACCGCACTCCAGCTGTTTAGCCGTGCGATAAAGTAAAACAAAGAGGTATAATTACTTGACGCTGAACACATGTAGTTTAGTTCGCGCACAGCTGTGAGTGTGGAAAAACGCACTTTATTAAACAGCTGTAGGAAAAATTCATTTTATATGTTTTAGGGTTTCAACTTTTGAGAATTAATGGTCTACTCACGAAGGCGCTGAACAGCTGACTGTGTGTACGACATAACTATATTAAAGTAGTGGAATTTGTTTGCACCAGTCAGCCGGTAATCTTTTCTTTTCAGCTATTTTTACTTTCTCACTATACTATAGTATAGAGAGAAAGTATAGTGATCGCAAAAAAAATCGATGTTGAGATTTTTGTGGAAATATCCGTTTTGGGACCCCCTGAGTCCAAAAAAGTGGTTTGTACAAAATGTCTGTCTGTATGTATACAAAGCTAGAGCAAAAACTATTCGATCGATTTCAAACAAATTTGCACCAGACATGTCAAGCAGGCCTGTATGGATGCACGAAAAACTGTTTTGAACATTTTTGAAAAACAAACCCCTTTTTGTCAAAAAATACCCCAAAAAATCAGTTATAATTTTGTTATAAAAAAACGGCTCTAACGATTTTGATAAAATTTTGCTTATTTGTAGCCTTTAATGTACCCTACCATATGCAAAAAACCGCATCTTTCTAAAAATTATCGTTTAGCTAATAATAATAATAATAATAATAACTGATTTTTGGGGTTTTTTTTTGCCATAAAGGGGGTTGTTTTCAAAATGTTTCAAAACCTTTTTTCGTGCATCTATAAAGGCCTAATTGACGCGTTTGGTGCAAATTTGTTCGAAATCGATCGAATAGTTATCTCTCTAGATAATAATAATAATATTTATTAGTTAATCTCCAACTTTAATAAAAAATCACCTCTCCTACCCCACCCTACAAGTCACATTGAATCTGTTTAATAATTTAAATGTGTTTGTGAGAAAGTATGTGCCAGTTCCTGGTACCGTTTATTTTATTGGAAATGGTTAAAACGTCGTCCCTGAGCCCTGAGCATAAATAATATAAGTAGGCGTAGTGGTACGACTTGTGCTACAACTGCCATTTTGAAAAAAAAACATTTCATTTTGAAGCTCTGCTAAGCATCTCGTTGACGGCAAAACGTGCCTTAGCAAAAATTGCAAAGTATAATGTGTACACCGTAACATTGACTCCGTATAACAGTAACTCTTTAAATTTAAATTTTACAGAAAAATGTACGAAATATCAGTTACATTGGTAGGTATTATTAAGCTCAATAAAAAAAGGTTTGATTCGTTTTAACCATAAGACTAACAATTTCCAAGATATTAGCAAAATACTATTTTAAAGATGGTGGA
This sequence comes from Philaenus spumarius, assembly GCA_018207615.1. NCBI lineage: Eukaryota > Metazoa > Arthropoda > Insecta > Hemiptera > Aphrophoridae > Philaenus > Philaenus spumarius. The sequence continues at coordinate 9,939 of JAGFPH010018861.1, forward strand.
TGAAGTACACGCCTTTTTCACTGCTCCACGCACGCTAAACTAGGGGACGACTCTTGAACTATATCCAAACAAAAATGGCCGTCAACTTCCAAGCCCCCGGGGTTCTTTCACCGGCATTCACGTGAGAGAAAAGGTTTCGTGGTGGAGTGGTTTCGCAAGGATTCTTTATCAAGTTTATCTACTTTCTTGTAGTGAGGAGGGGGGGGGGAGTAGTCTGGAAAGTAGAGATGGAAAATACAGCAACTTTGCGTTCGGGGTCGCAGTGGTAATAGGCGACAGACACCTATTATTTGTCTCACCTATTACTGGCTAGCAGACAACTGCATTATTATTTCAGTTGACCATTACGTTAAGGCCCGGCTCCCTACATTCAAAACGTTGGCAACCAATTTCAATGTTAAAATAACCTAACCATACCTCCACTTTTAAGCATATTTTTGAGTTATTTTCGTCAAAAAAACCAAAGCTGTATTTTTTTCTTAAAGTAAAATAGGTTGTGGTCGTTTATTGCTAAGGGTTTTTTTTGCAATGTCTCTTATCGCAACTGAGTAAAAAATTAATGAAGTTTACAATTTTCTACTTTTTATATCATACGTATATGAAAAGAATAAAACGGTTTTTGAAAATGTATTCAACAATAAACATCCGCATATGACAGTACTTCAAAACGAAATCAAATTTTTAAATTTATTCCACGAATTAACGGGAAAAAATGACTTATTCCGTAGCATCGCTCTTATGGGAATCAGATTCATTATGGCGGACAGGGTATCCTCCCCTTAAGTTAGGTTAGATGTTTACGGGTGGTCGTTCCACGACCAACTATTACCGTAATGATTTACACTCTTACATCCATTCGTTGTGAGGAGGCTCATTTCCACCATTGCTTGGATCGCAAACATATTATGGCAGCAAGAATCACGTTGTTGTGATGAGTGACAGATTAGCGGGAAAAGATTCTCAGAAATCAGAACACTACATTCGGTGATAAGGCGATCTGTCACCTATTCCCATGTTGTCAGTTACCAGCCCAATTCGTCACTTTATAGTACACAGTGCTGTTTTTTGTTCATGACCGTGACCGTTAAGTGAATACAAGTCCATAACGTAGTTTATTGTATAATTTGCATTCCAGTTAGTTGCGATCGCTACAAAAAAAGAAAGAAAGCGGTCGTGGGACCTTCTGACAGAAGTGAAAACTGTCATAATATATATCATTGGTTATATTTATGTAATCCGAAATTTGGTCATTATTTTTATCTTGTCCCATTTAAAATTGAAATCTAAAAATTAACATAAACACGATTGTCTGTAGTCAAATAATAATAATATAATTTTAGGTTAGGCCTATACTGAACCAACACACGTTTCTTTAATGTATCTACATTCATTACCATAGATAGCAAGCAAGTTAGCAAATTTAGACATTTACAAAAAAAATGAGAAAGAACTATGTCCATTTTAGAGGTATCAAGCACATTATTAACACAACTTACAAAATTAGAAAGTGTAATGTCCATTTCAGAGGTATTACCAAGTAAACTATTTTAACACAACTTACAAAATTAGGAAGTGTAATGTCCATTTCAGAGGTATTACCAAGTAAACTATTTTAACACAACTTACGAAATGAGGAAGCACAATGTCCATTTCATCGGTGTGTGTCGTGACTAAATTAACCCATACAGCTATAACACAACTTACAAAATTAGTAAGTGTAATGTCCATTTCAGAGGTATTACCAAGTAAACTACTTTAACACAACTTACAAATTAGGAAGCACAATGTCCATTTCATCGGTGCGTGTCGTGACTAAATTAACCCATACAGGTATAACACAACTTACAAAATTAGGAAGTGTAATGTCCATTTCAGAGGTATTACCAAGTAAACTATTTCAACACAACTTACAAATTAGGAAGCACAATGTCCATTTCATCGGTGTGTACTAAATTAACACATACAGCTATTGAATTAACCTATACATAATTTTTTCTTATTTTGTATGTGTGATACAGCCTTAAACTACACGCATCGAAAATACAATGGGTACGGTACGGTACGGTACGCGAGATTTCATTCGAATATCCACGCAAAAAGTGCCGAACGGGCCATAAGAAGTTTTTACGTCAATAATAGGGTGTTTCCCATAACGTATTACCGTGATAACCTCATTGGAAATAGTGTTGTTCATCCTATTACGTTATATAACGCTCATCCCTAGTCGAAAACCGGGTACATCAGACCAGTACTCTACTCACGTACGCAGCTCCAGCTTGGTATTCTTTACTATGTGTTTCTTGGAAGAAAAGCTGGACTCCATCCAGAACAAAACTCTCCGTTGGATCACCAACTCCCCATGGTACGTATCGAACGTAACCATCTCTCAAGGGCACAAAATCCCCACACTCGAGGACTTCATTCTAAAATTAACTAATAGCATTGAAGAAACAACTGTTTCTTCAATGCTAATAGACTGAAAGAGCCGAAGGGTCTCGATACACACATCCAACAAATCATCACTGATCGTGCACCTCCGCAGGACAAAAGAAAACGTCCCTTATGTCTGGTTTACGAACCACCATAAGCACTTAAAATCCAAGCTTATTCTTAAATACTACACATCTTCTGCAATCAATCCCAATGTATAACATAGATTCACCATCTCGTTCCCACACAAAATTTACTCCAAATTAGTCAATATAACGTTCAATAAAGTCACTTTTCAGTTTCAGATAAGCAGCCATTGTTTTTAAACAGATGCTGTCTCTCATCTAGACTACGGTCTTGTTATTTTACCAGAAAGCCGGGTATTCTCCCAGTTCAGTCTAGTCCTAGACTCTTGGTCTTATTATATCTGTCCAAGACTAATATTAATTCCCTCTTCTACAAACGTAGACTATTTTGCATTTGGATCCCTCACTAAGCCCTGTCGACAGAAGTGTACACATTCGATATACAAAATATCTAGGCCTACCTCAAGTTGAATAAAAATATTGAGGCTATTTGGTTTTAAAACGGAGAGAAAGTTGGGAGCTGTAAATAAGACAAATTGATAATATTTGTACATTAGCGTGACGAGTAGCTCAACAAATAAATCTTTGAAGTTAGGGCAAAAGGGCTTAAGTCAAAAATTGTTAACTTTACAGGAGAAGTACTCAAAGTTTTAACTAACTCATGGCTTGCATTGCAGTATATATTATAACAGCGAGAGGAGAATGGGCGAGATAGGCAATACGGTAACAAGTAATTGAAGTGTTGTTTTGTTGTCAGTTTTTCTTAAGACAAACCATAGCCGAGTGGATAGCGTGGCATCAGCGTGATCAGAAGATACCGGGTTCAAATCTCGGCTAGACCAGGCAACTTTTCATATATGTGTTTGAGGGTAGGAGGGCGGAAGTAAAGCAAACGGTGGTTGGTTCACTTCATTACGTACATAAATATCTTATTAAAATTATGCAAAACATCCCAAGCCAGAGAACCAACCACGGTTTGCTTTACTTCCGCCCTCCTACCCTCAAACCACAGATATGAAAAGTTACCTTGTCTAGCCGAGAATCTTCTAGAAAATATCACGAGCTTTTTTTTAACTTTGACTTTTTTACCATTGAAGTTTGACCGCGGAACCATTGAAATCACAAACAATATATATTTTTAATTGTATAATAAAATTAACAATTTCTGACTTAAGCCCTTTTGCCCTAACTTCAAAGAAATATCAAATCGATTTCTCGCCTCGTAAGCATGGGTATGTCTGGCATGTCTGATAATTCCCCTGAGATGTACGAAAGCTCCAATTTTACAGTTTTGAGCTTAAAACACCAGTTTACAATCTATGAGACATCGTTTTGAAGCATTGAAACTTCATACAAATTTTATTTTCAACTTCATATAATTATTAGCAAATCTTAGTAGAACAGTCTCTATGATTGGAAAACTGCCAAAGAATTATCAAAATCGTGAGGTGCAGAGCGCCAGCAATATATGTCTGAAGACGTGACTGTACAGAAATAATATAATTAGATTTCCCCCCTCGCAAAAAAATCTGTAAATATTTACTTCATGTATCGTATGACCAACAATAGATTGTTTTGCCAAGAATATTTATTTATGAAAGACGCAAATAGGCACGGACGATTATATTTAGCTGTTTGGAGAATCGATATGCTATTAAAAGACAAATAGGAAGTACGTGTTTTCAACAGTAAACATTAAATAAACTAGTGTACCGTAGGAGTATTTTTGTTAAAGGAAATCAGCCTAGTGCGTGCCAGACCAGCTCCAAAGTAGAGTTCCAGAATTTTATTAAATCATGCCCATACCATATTATAGCCTAAGATGGCCGCTAGGGTTTTTGCTTTTAACACAAAACAAATATACTACACCAGGGGAGACCTCTGCGTGCTCAACACGCCAACACCGTCGAAACTTTCTATACACGTTATTATGTTATGTTAACATGCTTTTATTCGAATGTAATGTTGTGTTAAAATTTGAAAGTAATCGGGGAAGAACCTTCGGAAATTTGAGATTTTTAACAAAAGAACATTTACATTATTCTTTAAATAGATTCAGGATTGCTGAGGTGTTTTACACAACACTAGGGGGCTTTACCCCCTGCTCGCTCCGCTCGACAACTCCCTTCCCACCTCCGATCGCTTCGCGATCTCCGGGAAGCCCCGTTCAATTTTATTTTTTCTTTGTCATCAAGTGAAAAAATTTTTATTGAATTTGTATGTTACAAATTTAAAGAGAACGAGCACCTGGGAAGAACATTTTCCCACGAGTTTTGAACACTATTTTTCACGATACTACAGCAAAAAAAAAACAGAAATAAATATGATTATTAACATTTATTTTATTTACATTTATTTTTCTTCCTACTGACTCAACAGGGTCTTCTTTCCCCGCTAATTTTTCCAAGCCCGTTCCCTTGGCAATGGTTTCGCTAGATAGTAGATAGGGGGACATGAACATTACGAGATTAACACTAAGTGTTAAGTGCTGGTGTCTCTAGTCCTCGAAGGTTCTCTACCAGCACCCACTCTATGAAAAGACAAGGTAGGGAACCATCTACTATCATGCAGTGACACTACCCCCACGAGGCCATCCTCAACTGCGAGGGTACTGAACAACGTCCAGTAGGGCATCCCTCGCACTCATATTACCAGTATACAATGGCCCACCGCCTGAGTAACCCACATGACTACTCCAGCTACGGTTTCGAATCCCCTTCATGTACCACAGTAGACAGTAGATAGGGACAGCGGGAATCTCGTTAATCCATTCATACGCGTCTGTTTTAGGCCCATATTACACTATAAATACACGTATTTAATCTATTCTTATTACTTTATAATTATGAGAATTGCCAATATTAAGTTTATAGGGTTAGAACCAACTATTTGGTAAATTGTTCTACTCACGAAGGCGCTGAATAACTGCCTCCGTGTACAAAATAAATTACTAGAAAATTCGTTTGTACTTCAGGCTCCAGCCCAGGCTCACGCATTCGCTTAGTTCCGCTCGCAACAGTAAAACTGCAGAAGCTGTTCCCTGTAATCTTATGGTATATTACGTATTCATCGATTTGGGGGAGGGGGGAGCGGACGAGCTATAATAAGGTCGTGTGAAAAAACAAAATGTGCACAACAATTTAATAAAACCTGAACAAAAATGTAATTTTAGTACGAAAAGTCTCAAAAACTATTTATTTCCGTTCAAAAAAAAGTGCTGCCAGTTGTTAGATTTTGTAAAGCGTAAACGTCTATAGGCGAACCTTGTCTAAAAATTGCGGGCGGTGAATCGGATTTTCCCGTCACGCGTCACCCTCTACTGTATATAGTACACATGTGTATATAACAGAGTATATAGTTTACTTGGTAATACCTTTGAAATGGACATTGTGCTTCCTCATTTCGTAAGTCGTGTTGAAATAG